>CAMOHE010052659.1:24485-73446 GCA_946598075.1 Artocarpus hirsutus | reverse complement strand
CTTTTTTTAGCTTTATGTATAAAGTTTGCAATAGAATTAGGCGATAAAACAATGAAAATTATTCTCTAAATTTCTTAGAAACTTTTCAATCTTCTTCTTCCTCTTCCTTTCTTTTCTTCTCTGTAAACCCTATTTCTTAACTAAAATGTCTCTCCTCAAAAAAAAAAAAAAAAAAAAAAAAAAAAAAAAAAAAAGTGAAAATGTCTTGAAGTTAGTTTTATTTTTTGAAGCTTGTGATGGTATGCTAAGGACCCTAGCAATTAAGATGTATATCTATAATCGAGACAATTAAAAAGTTCTAACATTAAATAATTATTTCTCATAGAGATATATATGCCATAATGCGAAATGCGTGTTGAATATGTATGATCAGTCGTGATTCCTAATTGGGTTAACGTTTGGTTTTTGTGGCAATATCACTACTCATATAATATTTTAGCTTCTTTTTTTTCTATGCATGGCTGTATTTGGTAAGAAAGGTATACAACTCAGCACAGAAAAATAAAATAAGAAAATGGAGTATCTTTATTTTATTGTGTTTAGTATTTTCTTTTAATCTCTCCATATTAGGGAGAGATAATTACAATTGTTTGAAGGATTTGATCAAATGGCTCACCTAATACAATCCATCTTTTTTTTTTAACTTAGGGAAGAAAATTTAAATTCGTCACTTTTAGATAAAGTTGTATGTGATTTTATCGCTAAGTTATACCATATAATCATGAATCCTCCTTTTTTCCCCTGCAAATAACCATGAATCTTCAAATCATTTCACTTATATCCTTTAACCTATATCATCGTCACTCTATTTTTCCCTTTCACCAAACAAATTCCAAGTTTTTTCCCCTCTATAGGCTCTTTTTGTGTTCTTCATCCTACTAGAAGCCTTCCATTTTTTTGTTTGTTTGTTACAGGCAAGTAGCCCCACCTTTTGCAACTTCAATATTAAATATTCCCGTATGGTACATTAAAGACGCGTCTAACAAATTATAAAAGAATGTAATAGAAAAAGTAATGGTATTAGAAAGGAAAATAAAGTAAAGTAATAGAAATGAGGATCACTTATTTCTTTTCTTGTGTTTACTTATCTATTTGATGGTATAATGATAAACAATCTAATTCTTTTTCTAGTATTTACTTACTTAAGAATAGAGATCTTATCAATATAATTATTAAAACATCCTATTTACATTACTAAATAACTATTAACTAATAACATTTGAATTTAGACATCTATATAAATTTAGCATTTATTCTTTTTGATAAGTAATCAATACTAAAGAGAATATAAAGATTAACATTCTTTATTTCTCATTCTCTGTATCGTCTAAAGCCCACAAAACTCATATTATTGATTAATAAATAAACACACAATTAAAAGAGATTTTCATGTATCGTCTAAAGCCCACAAAACTCATACTATTGATTAATAAATAAACACGCTATTAAAAGAGATTGAAAATATCTTCTTACTTTTACTTTTTTTTTCCCATTTATTTCTTAAAATAACTAAACTAATTGAGCAATTTAATTGAATGATTTACTGAAAACAACTATTTTTTAAAATCCAAAAAATAAGGTCATTATAAAATGCATTAATTTTAAATCTATTGTTATGTTATGTTTTATGAATGTCTTGAATTGAAGGTGGTAATCTAGGTCAATTGTTATGTTTGTTTATTTTGAAAATCATTATCTATATCTTTCAATGTTGCTAGATATTTGGTTGGTTTGGTTACCAAACTATAACCGTTATTAAAATTCAAAAAAAAAAAGCTTAAAAGCATTTAAAATATAAAATTATACTAAATATTTTTTAAACGGAGAGGGATAGGTTGGGGTGCTTTTATAGAGGGTGGAGGAAATAAAATATTAGTAAGTTTTCTATGTGGGACTCTCAAAAGTTTTCATTTTACAATAAAGAAAGTGTAAAAAATACTAAAAAGTTCTAGGGCTTATACAAAGAAAGTGCCAGAGACGGTATCGTTGGCAAAGCGAACGACAGCTTCAAGTTCGAAACCGAGGCCCATAGAGAAGCTCTCATCGAACTACAAAGCCGCATAGGAATTCCAATCAACCAGCAAAGAAGATGAGAGTTCCAATCGTGACCCACAGGCGGACTACGAATGACAGCTTTAAGATCGAAGCTAGGCCTATGGAGGAGTTATTGTCGGACTATGAAGCTATGTAAGAGTTCCATTCTGGTAGCAAAGAAGATGGTTCCTCCAAGTTGGGTCTCGATCCTTGATGCCAGCAGGTCGCGATCTTGCATGGCTGCTTGCGATCTTGACAGCATTAGTGGGCGTCGAAGGGCGCAAAGGGAGAGGGGCCGATCGGGTTTGAGGGGGCTCCAGAAGGGGAGATGGGGCGGTGGGGGTAAGGTCGCCGACTAGGGTTAGGGTGATTGAGCACGGAGGTGGAGTCATCGGTGCGGGAAGGGGCAATGGGCAGGGGCATTGGGTCATAGGTTTTTGGGTTTTTTTTTGTTTTTTTTTTCTTTTTTCTTTTTGCTAATTTTGAACTTTTTGGTAAAAATAAACCTTATAGTTTATCCTTAATTTAAAATGTATCAATTATTTTAAATGGTAATTTAGTAAGTTTAATTAAAAATAATATCTAACAATTTTTAACGGTCAAACTTAACAGTTTGACTGTTTAAATAGTCCCTTAGCAACTAAAATAAAAGGTTGAGGTCGATTAAGCTAAAAAAAAAAAAGATTGGGGGACCAAAATAACACTTTTATGAAAAGTTGGGGATTAACATGATGATTTACCTTATTTATTAGTTTTATTGTTTTCATGTTTTAGTTTTAATTTCTTTAAAAAAAATTTAGTATTTTTTCAAAATGTCCTTGCTAAAGACATCATGTGCAGCTCACATGACACAAAAGATAACGGAGGTCAATTAAATTAGTCTCTTCGTAACTAAAATGAAAAGTTAAGACTAAAAAAAAAAAAAAAATGATGGACTAAAATCTCACTTTCGTAAAAATTTAATGACCAATTGAATAATTTGCCTTTTTTTTAAGGAACTCTGGCAAGGTGTATAGATATCATGTATATTTATAACAGTTGTAACATTTTTTAAGATGTATATATATTTTTTCTATTTGTTTTTTAAAATAAATGGGGTAATTTAACTCTACACTAATTGTAGTGCAGCCACGTATGTATGATTCTATTCGTTAAAAAACAAATACTTTCAAGATTTTATCTTATCGATGAATGTGATTTCGTCTTAATTAAGAATCAATGGTTGAATCCTCTACATTACTTTTTCATTTACAAAAAAAAAAAAAACCAAAAAGAAAATATTTCTCTGTCAAAAATAATTATATATTTTTTTGTTTGTTTTCTGGGTTGAGATTAGAAGCTTAATAAAACCGCTTTGAACATTAATCTCTGTTTCTCAATATTTTTGTGACAACTATGGAAATTTTGAAACAAGAAACTAGTTTCAAAATTTTCTTCGTATTTCCTCTCAGAAAAAAATATATTTTAGTTGCATCAAAGTTCAAAAAATAAATCCATGACATTTTTTTTTGGAACTTATTTATTACTTATATTGGAAATGAATATTTGAAACAAGCATCCATAATTGTGAGACAGTAATGCAACGGTTTCAAAAGAAATCAAATAACAGTTTTTTTTTTTTTTTTTTATACAAAAAAGGCATCAAATAATAAGGTCGTTTGGTATTATTTTCAAAATAGATGAAAATATTTTTATTTTAAAAAAAAAAAATTTAAAATTATGCTAAAAGTGTATTTAAAATTTTTGCCTTGAAAACCACACGACAATATTGTCAAAAATTTTAAAAACAAAAGATTATCACATTAAATAATAGGAAAATATTATTGGTATTTATTAACTAAAAGATTGTCACATTAAATAATAAGAAAAAATTATATGTATTAATAAAAATGACACTTTAAAATTACTAAAATTAAGATTAAAGTTGATGTGTTTAACCTCAAAATCAAATTGATACAAATTCTGTGCCCTTCAATTTTTTTTATATGGTGTATGGCTTATGGTTTCTTATATTAAAAAGAAATGGAACCATGAGAATTCAAATTGTGGTAGATACATGCATAGGCATCCAAAAGATGACAGATCTGTGTGATTGGTTCAAAATGGTACGTAACAAAACCCGCTGAATTGAACGTGTATAAAACTAAAAACTGCCACTAAATTTTTTTTAAAAAAATCTGTAAAACAATTGCAGCTACATGGTACACATCCTTTAATGGGATTTTGCGCAAGCTATTACATCTGTCATGATTTTTTGAGAATGGGACCTCTTTCTCTTTATTTTATGCAACCAAGCAATCTGAGATTCTTATAAATAAAAATGGGAATCACAGTTGCGTGGTTGGACAAAACAATAAATCAATTGGACAACTTTTACGAATAGAAGGGAAAAAACAAGAAAGCGACAGTCGGACTCCATGCCCAACTGACCTTAGAACCGCATCTAGACCTGTAATACACCAAAAGGCAACATAATTTATTATCATATAATTGATCTTCAAGAAGCCATGGAAGAGACTTTTTTTTTTTTCAATATAAAAATATGGGAACCTATTTACGAAGTAAATAAGAATAGGTCACAACCACACTGCCTGACAGGATGAGGACTAACCAAATTTGACTTGTCAAACTGCAAGGGTTGCCAGAAGTGCATGCAATACAACCCAGTAGAGTATAATACCAAGTCGAAACGTAGGCTGCCGCATCAAAGCCCGATCACAAGAAACCCTGGAATTGCATAAACATATATACATCAGCATTAATAAATAAGGAAAGTCAGTTGCCCCCATTTTAGCAGGTTAATATTTTTTCTTCCATTTTACCAGTCAATATGATAGTCATCATACGTGCCCAGAGCTCAAACCGGAAAGGGTTCTAAAATAAAAAGAGCCTAAGATTTTCTCCTAGGTTGCTTATTTGATGTTTTATGCTAAATTTTGTTTTTGCTTTGCTATTGGCTTTTTTTCTTTTCCTAGGCTTTTCAAGTTTTCCAAGACCTCTTTTTCTCTCATTAAATTTTTTTGATTATTCAAAAAAATATGACAAAATTATTCATATATGTTCGTGACTGCATGTAGTATGTTCCTCTCTAATCTAAAAATGTAATATTATCAAGAAAAGACATGCTTACCAGAGACCATCGATCATGTCACTGACAGGTCTTGTAAACTTTGGGACAATTCCCGATGTCGTAAGTGACTTGAAACCATGAACTACAGTGAAGTAAAGAAAGATAACAGGTCATAAACAATTCAAACAAGGAGAGCTTTTGTATGAGCATAAAAGAAACAAGGAAAGGAATCACGTAGGTTTTCAGCTTTACCTTTATCATCATCTTCATCTTGTAACCTATCACTACTACCAGGGTCCATATCTATAGCAACGGCAACTTGTTCGTTATTGCCTTTGCGCAAACTGCGGACTTGAGATGCAACTGAAGTACTTGGTACTGTCCATTTGTTTATCTGCACAATCCACAACAAATTAATAAAAGACGGGGGAACCGCATGTAGTATGGTTCTTAGTAGTCTAAATTATAAACTACCACCACGATGCATATGCTCACAAACAAAAAATGACCTAAAAATTTCATGGAGTTAATGTTGAAGTCCATTTTCCACAACAGAGTGCCCACATAATTTGCATAAAATATAGCTTACAACATAACGCTGGCCATCCGTCCTCTTATAACTCCTAGAAGTGTTATGTGGTATATTCGACAAAGATACTCCAAAGCAATAATTAGCTTAAACTTGCAAGCACAAATGGAAAAGCAAAACAAAAAAAACGATCATATTGCATGCAATGCAATGTGCAAATAATGAGCACCACAGGAAAATAAAAAGAATTATAAACAGAAGAGAGTACGAGTGCTTATATTGAAAGAATAGAGTTAAGGGTATCGAGCATCATACCATGGGCTCAACTTCCATAATTTCGGAGGTTGCACCAGCTGCCTCTCCAGAAGTTTCTACACCTTCAAGAAAGTTTAAACGTGATTCCTTGTCACGCAAAGATCTCTCAAGAATCTGTTCTTTGCGCTTCAACTCGTCCACCTTACTCCTTTCTACTTGTATCAATGTATCCTTGCTTTGAGCCACTTCCCTTAGATCTACCAATTCTGATAAAACATCCTCGATTTTCTTTTGAAGTAACTCCTTGTGTTTATGAACCTGGTCAGTGTTCTTGACATCAGGATGCACATGGTTCATTCCAATATTAGCAATCATCATATCAAACCATGTCAAGAACTCATGGATATCATCTGAATCTCTCTTGTTGCTCTTTTGGGATGCAACTAGAGCATCATTTGTGCACCTAGTGACCTCCTGTCGCAAGAAAGAAATCTCAGCATCCCGATCTTGCAACTGTGATTGAAGCTTTTCAACCTCAGCAAGGAGACTTGCAGATAATTGATGAAGCTCGTCAAACTTACTCACTGTGACGGAAAGCTTTTTTGTAACCTTCCCTCGAGAAGCTTCAATATTCTCCAAATATAAATTTTTCTGTTGCAAAACTTTTTCCAGTTCCTGTATCTTTTTCGTTAGATCTTCCATCTGAGACTCCTCCTCATCAAGCGCTTGCATTAAGGCCTCGATTTCTGTTATCGGGCAAAAATTATATTATAGAGAACACAACAATATAAAGAGGGAAAGTAAAAAGACAGCATGGACTGACCTTGGTCTTTGGCAGCAATCATATCAGTGAGTGATCTGACATTCTGTTCTAACTCTGTAGAGGCTGCATGCACATCTTGCAACTCTTTTACTCTCTGTTCCAGTAAATTTCTTTCTCCCTCCGTGACCTCTATTTGTTTTTCCAAATCAACCACCTGACTTCTTGAAGATTGAAGATCTAAAGCAGAACGTGCAGCTGCAGCTTCAGCTGCCTTGACTTGACCTACCAGCTCCTTGCAAATTCTTTCCTTCTGAATTTCCTTCTCCTGAAGCTCTTTCTGCAAATCTGTGATAGCATTCTTCATTTCTTTTTGTCTACCTTTGACAATTTCAGCTTTTATGCTAGCAAAATCCCTGACAGCAAACAGTAGCTTGTCTGCCAAAGTCCTAATAGATTCTTCGGAGGAAACTTGTCCTGATCCACTAAAAGATATTCCTCCACCTGGAAATGAATTCGGTTTCAAGTTTATCCCAAAATCTCCAGCAGCCAAGTCATTTCCAAGCAATTCAGCTTTTATACTTTCCATTTCCATCAGAGAACCGGATAATGCTTCAAAAAGCAAAGCAACATTTGTCTGCAAAATAACAAGTTCCTTGTCTTTTTCCTTTTCAGTTGAATCCATATGTACAATGTCTCTCTTTAAGGCTTCATAAGTCTCATTTCGAGAAATTAGTTCCCTATGGGCCTTTTCCATTAGTTTAGATAGACGGCTAGCTCGTTCATGTAATGAACTGGAGTGTTTGTGCAATTTTTCTTTAATAACGCCAATCTCAGTCATGGCGTCTTCCAGTTGACTCCCAAGAGAACTACAGATTTCACTTACAGATTTGCCATCAAACTCAGCATACATGTTGGAGTCTAACCAAGAATCAATAGAAGAAAATAGCCCCTGAACAAGAAAACACATACAGAAGAAATTATAAGTAGCATATTCCATGCTAAACAATGTGCAGTAACAAGCTAGACAGGAGTAGAGATATTAGTAACACCGTCAATCCTGATGACAATAAGATGAGTAGATGATCATCAGCGAATAAAAGCAACTTGGGAAAATGATAGGCCTTCCATTTAAGCATTCTAATGTAAGAAGGAATAGAAAGAGCAGTGGCTGAGTACTTTGTGAGTATATGTTATGTAGTTAGTTAGAAGAGATATTGGGGTAGTTGTTCAGGCAGCTCAAGAGCGAATGGGGTACTGGTTGTGAGTTAGTTTGTACAACTGACGGAATGTAGATAATATTAAAAGAGACAAGTACTGCAAAATTTTGTTAAAAATTCATTGGGAAACGTCTTGGAGTGCCAAACGAAGAACGTAAAGTAAGTAGCCTCTCAAATAATTCTAGGGATCTCTGTGATCAGCCCTAGGGCAATTTCTTCGAATAAATTGATTCAGTCTTTCAGTCTTCTTGTGCCTCGTGTGTGTTCTTGTGTGTTTTTCTCTGGTTCCTATCAGAAAAACATAGATGTGCCCTTATGGTGCCATTTCCTAGGGCACGAGGTGCCGAAGAAGGAATTGCTATACAAGAGTGACCCAAAAAATTAACTTATATTAGAAGACAAAACCATTTACGCATCTAGTACATTTACATAACACATTCTTAACATCCTTTTGCAAGCATCATCATTCACTTTAAAAAAGCATCATTTAAAATGCAATGAACACAAATAAGAGAGAGAGAGAGAGAAGGAGGGAAAAGGACGGTAAAACTGAAAAATGACCAAACTATAGAGAATTACCTTTCTATCTGAACTGCTAGATATAATGCCAGTAGATGCATTAAAAAGAGGCCCGCTAACCACATCAGTAACATTGGTTGGCTTCAAATACACGCCAATATCAGTCTCTATGTTGTGCAAAAATTCCAAGTCCTTCAAGAAAACATCTGCAAGCAGACTACTGACATCATGGAAACCCTTCCTGAGTTTATTGATATTAGATTCAAGACCCTTAGCTTCAGATAACTGATTTCTCTGTTCTAAAGAGTGAACATTATAGAACTCTTCAAGACGTGAAAGAGCTTCGTGTTTAGCAGCTTCTGCTACATCTCTTGCCTTGGAGAGTTCAGAAAGTTCGGAAGCAGCATTAGCCAGCTCTTCTTGAAGACTGTCATTTCTCTCTTGAACTTCATTCAATTCTGCAAGGAGTAGCTCTGCTGCTCTTTTAGATTTCCTCGACTCTTCTGCTGAAGAAGCCATATCAGCACGCAAGTCACCAGACAATTTCACAATTTGCTCAAATTTCTTGATTGGGTCATCATAATTTACTCCATCTCCAACATCAACCTCAGATAAAGTATTCAGAATCATGCTCAGAGTATGTCCTGTCTCCTGCAAGCGTTGCTCAGTTTCTGTCAAATGACTCCTTAAGAACAGAATCTCTGATTCCAGGACGTTAACCCTTTCTGGATAAGTGGATAGCTCCCCGAACTTGTTTTCATACTCGGAAAGTCTATTTCCCTGGACATGAATTTCAGATTTCAATTTTTCCACTTCAGCACTCATCTCTTCAAGAGTCTGTTTCATACTGTCACGCTGCTGCACCAATGACTTCCCTTTTCTAACTGCAACCATTAACTTCTCTTTCACAGAAGCTGACTTCTGCTCCTCCTGACTAAGAAGTAATTCCAGCTCTTCCCTTCCTTTAACCAAAGCCTCAATTTCACTAGTCAAAGAGTGTTGCTTCTCAACATACCTATCTCTGTCCTCCTTCACATTGGTCAATTCAATCAAAGCTTCCTCAAGCTCTTTCTTCAAGGTAGCCATATCTGATCCCCCAACATCAGGTTTACTTGTGCTTTTTGCTTCTTCAGTCATCATCATATCTGTCTGAAGCCCATCAACTGACCGATCAAGAACAGTTTTTTCCAAGGAAAAGTTAGCATAGTTCTCTAACAGTTTTCTTAGTAACGCTTCAAAGCTCTCAATGCTGCTGCCAGAAGAAACCTGATCTTGCATCCCAGGATCCTGCAAAACATCACTAACTAAATTCTGTAATCTTCTTATTTCACCTTCTATGCTAAGAATACGCTCCTCATTCCCATGCATCTCAGCCACATTCTCCTGCAAATTAGTTACTTCATCCTGCAGCCTTCTGTTATCAAATTCAACTTCAGCTGCCTTTGCCGAAAGTTTCTCATGATTCTCAAGGAAACTTGTCACTTCACCCTGCAAACTTCTGTTCTCGACTTCATATTGAGTTGCCTTTGCTGAAACTTGATCATATTCATGACTCAGAGTATCCAATCTTTCAGCAAGATACCCTTTCTCTTTTAAAATTGCTTCAAGGCTTGACTCAAGTTCAGATATCCTTCTCTGTGAGTCTTCCAAATCAGCATTCAGAGACCCACAATAGGTTTCTAAGCTAATAACCTTCTGCTGGAGAGACATAGTATCATGATGTGCATCTGAAAGTGCACTTCCTAACCACTGAATCCTATCTTCTGGCTCCACAGACCGCAATTGTGATGGCATATCAATTCTATCCAAAAGTTCTTCCCATTTCTGAACCAAGTTGTTCCTCTCCATTAAAGATTGCTCCAGCATTTCATTTTGTTCAGCAAGACCATAAAACTTGCTTTGAAGATCCTCATATTTCCTTTTCAAATCTTCACCAGATATTGAACTTGACTGTGCATCATCTTTCCAGGGTTCCATCATAACAAAACCAGCATCAGAATATGAACCTCCTCCTGCAGAACTCTTCTGATCCCAATCAGTAGGAGGCAAGATGTTACCAGTGACTGACCTCGCTAGCCAATCAACCTTTGCAATAATATCTCTGGAATGAAACTGCTCAGGCAGATCTAGGTCTTCTAAGATCTCTTCTATCCTCTGAAGTACAGAATCCTTGAGAAGGAATGACTCTCTCAGTGCAGTAGCCGAGTTGCGAATGTATGAAAGCTCAGATTCAAGCGCTTCTACACGCTCACCTGCCTCTGAATAAGTCTTCAATTTCGTTTCAACCTCGTGAAGCCTGGCTTCTTTCAACTGAAGCTCCTGCAAACACCTCTCAAGTTCACTAGACGTCTCTGCCAGGGATTGTTTGAGACCGTCTCGCTGCACAACCAGACCTTTCCCCTTGGTAACGGCAATACCAAGCTTTTCTCTAATGGATGAAACACGCTGCTCAGACTGTTCAAGTTCACTTGCTTTCTTTTGTAGCTCAGAACCAGCAGCAAATAGAGACTCCTGCACCTGATTTAGACTTTCATTGAGAACATGGATTTCAGTTTCATGCTGAAGACACAAGGCAGTTAAATGCTGCACTTCTTCCTTCAGTTCAGTTAATTTCATCGCCTTGACTCCAAACTCTTCTTTAGATAACCCTAACTGCACATCAGCCTCCTTGTATTTCTGAACAAGAATGGAGAGCAATGATTGGAAACGTGAAGCAGACAATTTATGTGAGTAACTCCCAGCATCTTCCGGTTTCAGAACACCCTCAATATCTTCAATTAATTTGCAAATAATATTTTCATTAAGGCATCCACTGTTCAGTTCCTCAAATTCCACTCTTTTATTCATCAACTCCAAATTTAACTTCTTGATAACAGATTCAAGCTCCAGTCTCTGGCTCAGAAAATGCTCCAGCTGTCCCATATAAGTCTCGTAGCTACGATAATCTAGAGGATCCAGAAGCTTCTCATTTTCGCTGCTCATCTCACTTTCATTCACAGATCCATGCAAACTTGCAAGTTTCATAAGGTTGCCATGTATTTCATGCAATATGCCAACAGCAATATCATTCTTCTGATGCAAATCATCACACCTCAAATTCACTTCTTTGTACGATGTACAAATTACTTCATAGTCCGTGAGAGCAGCTTCAAGTTTCTTCTGCAAATCTTCAACCAAATTAGTGGTTGAATTGACTGAAGCAGCAACAAAACTAACTACATCTAATCCATTATGAGGGGCAGAGGCTGTTAAACTGAAACTCCCAACCGATTCACCAAGCTTCTTAACTATTTCAACAACCTGAGCAAGAGTCGAAGCCCAATGTTGTTCAAGCATTAATACCCTCTCAGAAACTTCTTTTTGCAGATCTTCCAAGTTAGCACTGATCACAGCTGTCTTCTCATCTGAAGTTTGTTGTAAATCATATAATTGCCTCTCTAAATCACCAATTCTCGATTCATACACACGTAGCTTTGAACCAAGCTCAGTGTTTTCTATCTTGAGATAAGCGACTTCATTTTTAGTAGCTTCACATAAAACCACAAGCTCATTCTTTGTTGCTTCAACAATGCTCCCATGTTGTTTTATAACTTCACATTGAACTGCAAGCTCGATGTTGGTTGCTTCCAAATTTTTGCTGTGGTCCCTCAAGGCCTCATACTGATCCTTGAGCACCTCAATACTGATTTCAGCAGTCCGCCTACCATCACGTTCACCCTTTAACATTACAAAGGCGTCTCCAGCATCCAGAACTAAATGCTCATGTAGTGCTCTCAAGTTTCTCATTTCCTCCTTCATCAACACAAATGGATCTCCCGCTGTTGATTTATTTTCGGTTGGACTTTCCTCTGCGTCATGCTCCTCAATATGCACCTTCAACTCAAAAGCCTGAATCAGTTTAGACACCCCAGGTGCAGCCAACTTGCCACCTGACCTGCTAAATGATGAAGAAAAGGTGTGAACCCCTTCAATTTCCTTTTCAAGCCGATGCAATGTTTTCTCAGCCTCCTCTAAGTGCCTCTTCAAGGCAACGAAGCAAGAGGAATCATCAAAACCTTCTTTCTCAAGAAGTACCTGCAATGTTCGCCATGAACTGCCATCACAGAAAGGCTTCTGAACAGAAAAGTAGCAAACTTCAGGAACTTGCTTCCCCAAACTACTGAAAGAATCTTCGCCTGCAGTTATATTTTCATGGTCCCCTCTTCCTGCTTCTGAAATGTCAACCTGATGCACCACTTCCCTGCTTTGAAGATGCATTTCATGTCTGTTGCCATCAGCCTCTTTTAGTTTTTCTTTATGGATGTCCAAACTGCTAGAAAGAACAATGTTTTCCTTGATTAGCTGTTCAAGGTGCATTGTCACTTCTTTCAAGTCAACCTCAACCCTCTCTCGTTCCCTTTTTTCAGTGGATAATTGCTCTTGAAAATTAAGTTCAGACGAAAGTCTCTCACTCTCAAAAGCAAAATGTTTCTTATCATCTTCAAGCTTCTTCTTCTCTTTGGCTACAAGAGCAAGGCTCTTCTTTAAGCTAGAATTGTCCCGCTGCAATGGTAAGCCCAATTCCTTAATGTCGGTAAATTCTGTTGATAGCTTCTCATGCTCATGGGACAAGTTTTCCTTCTCCTCCTCAAGCATCTTTTTCTCTGCTGCCACCGAAGACAGATTTGTGGTTAAGTTGGAGTTTTCCAACTGTAAATCAGCCACTGATCTCTTAAAGTCAGCTAATTCAGTTAGAAGCTTCTTATTCTCGTCAAAATGAAAATTCATTTCCTCGCTGAGTTTCTTTCTCTCTTCGGTCACTAAAGAAACAGAAGCATTCAAGTTTTCATTTTCCACCTGTAAAGATGCCAACAATTGCTTGCAGTCAGCCAACTCTGTTGACAGGCTCAGCAAATCCCCCTGTGACCTCTCCAAATGGACCTGCAACTCATGTGCTCTAGCAGATAACTCTTCAGCCTCAGCCTTTGCGGTATGAAATAGGTTTTGAAGCTCCTCCCTTGCACAGACAGAAACCTGGAGTTCATACCTGCACTGTGAAAGCTCTTCTGTAAGACATTGGTTCTCTTTAGTCACTTCCTCTAGCGAATCATTAAGCAGGGATATTTTGTTTATTAATTGATGACGCTCGTGATCAAATTCCCCTTGTAGCTCAGACTGCTGAGAAAGTTGCAACTGAAAAATATACTTTGTGAAGTTAGTGAGAAATAGTTCTTCTTTGAGCCTCTCCAATAGCTGTCGATTAGCATAGTCTGGTATTCTCAAATTATCAGCCCCAAGTTCTTGATGGGAAACCAGTTCTCTCGACTTAAGTAAAAGACTGTAGTCTTCTTCACTAAGCCCCCTAATCAAGTCTATGAGCTGCGAAAGACTGATCGACCTCAAATCCGAACCAGGAGACATAAGCAACACTCCGTCAGAACTTGCCAAATTGGTTTCCATAGGCTTTTCGTTGCTGTCCAACCTATGTTGCTGATTACACCCCCCTGCAACTCCATGATTTCCTGTACCATCTTCATCCCTGTCTCTTTTTCCTCCTCCAAATTTATCAGATCTGAATGACTGCTCAGGCTTCCCTTCATCAAGCGAACCCAGCATGGTAGCCGAGCTTTGCAGTTCTGCCACAGCAGGACTAACACGTAAAATCTTTGCCTCGGATAGGGCCAGTGCAGAACCAGAAAACTCATCTGACATGTTTGTACCATCTGAAGCATATACTTCATCTATCTTTCCGGTCTGCTTAGTTTCACAAAACCCATTCACGCTAGACTCAGGTAGAGATATTCCCAAAACTTCAGCACTTCCACCAACGTTGGACAAAGGAAGCTTGTTATCTCCTTCAATCTCTATTTCACTGTCATGATCAGATTGTCTGCCATCCAAACCTTCAGCTTCCTGCATTGCCCCTACCCAGCAACAAAAGGGAACATAAATTATACATCAAATCCACATATTAGTATCACTAATCAAACTAGATTTCTCAAATCCAAGATAACATATTTTAGAACAAAGAAAAGTTCTCCTCTATATCGACATACCAATATTTCTAATCCACCACCTACACTCCTCAAATCGATATATATAAATATATATATATATATATTGGGGAAGAAAAGTAAAAGGAGAAGAGAACAACCTATATCTGTTACCTGATCTCCCCTTGCCTGCACCAAGGATGTATGAGTATCCTCTTGTATAGGCAATGATTTATCTTCAGAAAAATCCACGGTTTGTGGTTCAACAGTAACTGCCACTAGTGTGGAATCAATTGGTGCAGGTTGCATTAGCAAATCAATTGGTACTCTTGGATTACTGTAATTGGCTTCCTCTTCCGAATTCATAGAATCTGAATCGAGTGGAGGCCTAACTCCCACCACCTCAACATCTGCCATTCCAGTACTTTTCCCTTCATTTTGGGGTAGGGAATTAGCATCATGCTCACCATCACCCACCCTTGGCGCTGGCAACTCATTGCCGACCATTAGTACTTCATTGACACTAGACTCATCCACAGCAACATGAGTGTCGGGTGCCACATTCTCCATAGAATGTGAAGTTGATGATCCAGTTGTTGGTAGAGCAGAGTCAGCATCTGATGCAATTTCCCGTCCCGAGACCAAAGACGGGGATGTAGGTTTAGTAAAAGTGGACTCGACATCGGCATCAGGTTCACGCTGCTCTGATTTGCCAGACTTTTTTGTGGATTTTCCATGGCTTCCAGTCCCTTTATTATCCTTTTTCTGGCGAAATTGTTGAAGCTGATGATATACAAAGAAAGAACAAAATTAAACTGCAAAATCAATACATTAGGAGACAAAACACACACAAGAGGAAATGTCATAGATTTTCCAAAAAGAGGACAAAGAATGGGCAATTTAGCTGAGGAACAGAAATTCCATAAACCAGCAAACAGCTTCGATGTTAAGAACGTACCTTCTTTCGGCCCGCAGCGAGCATATCGGTACGGCTCGTGTTCTTGTCCATCCAATCCACTCCGATGTCAGTCCGATACTATGGACTCTCAAAATCACCTCCCACCAGTCTCGATCACCATTAATCCTAAATCAGACAATGAAATCCAATCATCATTTATGGCACCAAAAGCCACACTCTTTTTCAGCCACCGACAAAATTTCCGTAATCAATTTGAAGCCAAAAAAAAAAACGTTAATTTAGAAAATGAGAAACACGCCGAAAAAAAACTCATCAGAGAATATTTTTCAGAAACCAAAAAACTTCATTTCCTTTGCTATTATTCTCAGCATCAAACGAAACACACAAAAAAGCAAAATTTAGAATGCTCTACCAATCCAAATCGCCATCGACAAACCCTAAGCACAAACCTAATCTGCTCAAAGAAAAACATAATTAAAAAAAAGTTTTTTTCTCCTAATTGATTCGCGAAATCGAAGAAAGAATTCATACCCGACTTTGGTTCACGGCTTGCTGGATCTGCCGGGAAAGTTGGATTGAAGAATTTTCTGAAGCAATTGGTTTGGTTTGAAGGGGAAGTTTTCTCCCTTTGTCTGTGTGTTTGGGGAGTGGGAAAATACGTATGTGCCTTAGATCTAATGCAAACTTCGTTTTTTTTTTTTTTTCATTTTTTTTTTCACTTTTCCTTTTTCTTTCCCCGTTATTACCTGAAAGCCAGAGCTTGGTAGCCGTACGTAAGACGTCGATTGAGTTGGGCAAAATATTAATATTAATTATTGGAAAATGAAAATACACGGAATAATTGATAATTATTATATTATTTCTTTTTATCTTCAAATGTGAGCTACATACGAGGGTACAAGAAAACACGATACTATGCAAGTCTCATAAAATAGAACCACTCTTTTTTCATTTTTTGAAAAACGTGTTTTTTATTTTCTAATCAACAGCACGTGTCTGCTTAGAACTTTCACTTTGCTTTTTTTTTTTTTTTTTTTGCCTCAGACAATTTTTTGTTTATCGCTGAAATATAATTCGTAACATTTCTTTTCACAAAAGATTATTATTTTTTGTTTATAATAATTAGTGCATTATTTAGTGATTAGTAGTTACTAAAATTATGAGAAGAAACTAACGTGGTAATAATGAATAAAAAAACAATTAATAGCAAGGTATCTTTCAATTATTTTTTCTCTCTTATAAGCTAGTGGCATCTTTGCTAAATCGCCCATAATCTAATGATAAGCTTGAAAGACAAGCACAAAGACCACCATATTGTCTGTTTGAGAATATGATTCAAATCAAAGAATTTTGGTTCAAACCAACTTATTATATGTCTTCTACTATTGATAATGAATGTCGTCTAAACTTAATTGGGAAACTTATTTTTTGCAACCATAATAAGCCTCATTTGATTAATTTTTTCATGATAGGGACTAATATCATGAATGACACATTTCTCTCTCCAAGGAGCCCTAGCTACTTTGTGCGAAGCCTTTTTTTATTTTAATGTTAGGACATGTTCCTTGCATCTAATTAAGAATGTGATTAAATCAAATAGTCATAATCTCAAGCGGAAATTGATTTGTTTAAGCTTCCAAGGTCAATTCTCCTAATTTTAAGTATTAGCTACTTTGTGGAAGCACCTCCTTCCACCTTTGTGTAAAAGGTACTCAAAGTAGTAGGACCAACCACCACAACCATAGAGCTCTCTGGTTGGCACTGCATCTTTCTTCCAACACGACCCTTTTTGTATGCCTTGAGGGATTGAGCCTTCGCCACTAAGCATAAAAGTAATCAAAGAAGTAGTAGGACCAACCACTATAACTTTAGGGCTCGGTGTTAGCATCGTCTCTTTTTTACAACTTTGATCACCTTTGTGCACTTTGACCCTCTTTGTTCACAAATAATTATTTATAGTGTTTTATTTGAGGATCAAATACGTGATCCAGACCATGCCAATAATCTCAAAGGCATGCTACAAGTACAAGTACTTATCCCATTGAGAGGTAAGTGATCATAATCCCAAGCTAAAATGTTGAAGGTTGTAAAATAATTTTCAAGACCTCAAAATTAAAAAAAAAGTTATTTTAAAATCCATTGATCATTTTTATCTACAATCATAAAATTATCATTTTAATTCCACCCAATACCAAATGCTAAATATTTGATCATATTAGAACGTCACTAATGTGATGCTATATTAACTATAAATGCCAATTATTGACATTTAAGTGTAAAGAACGCTCTCCAATATGATATCATTTTTATATCAAATTTGCTATACGTTAAACTTGCTAGCAAGTTTAGCACCAAATTTAATAAATGATAAATTTGATATTTGATTCCTATTAGTTGATACGTTAACTTTTTTCATTTAATCATTATAATATTGCTACTTTTAAAGTTTTTGTTGGGGTCCAATGGATTCGTAGGGTGTGATGTGTCGAAATAGTACATGTGTAAGCTTCCTTTTTTTTGGTGTCGATGTTGACGTGGCTTGGAGCAGCTAATAAGCCCATTCAAAGCAATTCTGGTGGGACCTCCAATGAAATATTGGGCATAATTAGGCCTGAAGAAAATAATGCCAAAGGCCCTTTGCCAAATGACCAAAATTTCGCTACGAAACCAAAGGAAAACAAAATACGCTAATGGAGGAATTGACATAAGCAATGACGGTGGAAGGAGTAGTCAACAGTTGATCAAGGTCTAAGTTCAGAAGATAGAGACAAAGCTACCTCCATGAGGGCTGGAAGCAAAATTGCCTATGGTAGTAGCTCTGGGTTATATTCGTAGAACAGAGAAAGGAGATCTGGTGATCAAAGTTCTAAGGCTCTCTAACTTTCCAAAAATATGCTTCGAAGGAGAATACCACTTATCCCTAGTGCCACGCTTGAATTGCTTAAATAAGAAACTGAAGGTTCGAAGATTTTTAAAGATTATGAGAGGCTTTGATAAAGCTCCTAAGAGTTTTGTAGCACTTTTGTAAAACTCGAAGAGGTTGGAGTTGTGTCAGAGGAGGGACTTGATCCCTAACAGCAGAGACAGGGAACTTTTCTAGAAAAATTCTTAAGTTCAAAGAGCACAAACATGGAAGAAAAGAAGCAGAAAAAGATTTTTTTGAAGCTTTTAAGAGTGAAAATGGTATAAAATGAATATGTATAAGCCTTTTTTAAGTTGGCATGTTGAATGGTGAAAGTGAGGGGTTTTATCGTGAAGGTTAGAGGCTCATTCTGAAGATGGTTCCTTTATGCTCCAAAACCATGTGATGCATTTCATTTCCCTTCAAAACAAGCGGTGTCAGTCAATTTCGAGAGTTGAACTTGGGACTGGCCGAAATTAGCATGTATCTATGGCTATTTGCGGGTTTTATGCTGAAGTTTAGACCTTTCTCTATGCATGATACTCCTAATAGAGTTTGACCAGGTTGGACTCTCTATTTTCAATGGTCAAATGCTCATGTTGCTTCCTCCGGCACGAGGTTTCGTCATTTTCGTCAAGTCTAAAACATTTTATGTGCTATTAGAACTTTTCGAAAATTCGTGCAGGAACAGGTCACGAAGGCACTTGCATGATGCCTCCAACAATGAACTTACAATTTTGAAAAAAAGCTATCGCAAGGCAAACAAAACATTTTAGAGGCACACCTATAGAGGCGTATGCTAGGTGCTCCAGAGGTGCACCTAAAGCTCTTTCACTGGGTTTTTATTGGCATTTTTGCTACAAAAAAAGGTTTGCGGCCTTAGGTTTTAGCTCTTTAGGCTGTTCTAAAGCAAAATAAAGGCTTTTGGGCTATTTGGTTTTTTGGGTGTTATTTTCCTCCATCACCATATATATTTTAGTTCAATTAGTTTTAAAATCCCCTTAAGAGGGATTTTAAAATCGAATCAAATTCAAATAAATAAGCTTGTTTTACTACTTATGGCTTATCAAATCACGACCTACATGAGTTGCCTAAGCATGGCTTGAGTCACGAAGCAAGCAAGCCCGTTGGCGCTGTAGGATAAGAATGTTGGACTTGGTCCTTCAAAGAGGTCCAGTATAAAATTGGCCATCAATAATCTTCTAATGTTAAAGTTTTGCTATTCCAACTTTTAAATCTTAATAATTATGATAAAAGGTAAATATAACATTAGAAATAACATTATGTATTGAAGCCCAAAATAAAATAGCACATCAAACATGCTATTCTCATACTTTTAAATGACAAATATAGTATTGGTATTATCATTAGCATTGCCATTGGAGCTGGCCTTAAGCGTAATTAACCCAATCCAAATGCCAAAATTAATTCTATGTGCCTTAGATACAAATACTAAGGATTAGACTAGGAAAAAAAAAATATTGATTAATTTTTTGCACGACACATATAAAAATATTTTGCAAAAAAAATTAATTTTGATTATTTTCTTTTGTATGGATGCGAACTAGATTACTCTAGTAATCATCACAGGTCATCATCATGCTTCTATGGTGATTGTTTGTAAATAATAATTTTTATTAATAATTATTGACGTGACGATAGTATAAACGTTGCTTTTAATTATTACTGACATAGAATAATATAAAAATTTTTCAAAGCCAGTGTTATTCATGAATTATTTTTTTCCTTATACAAGTGCTACATAAGCGGAGTATGAAAAAATAGAACCATATATTCTTTATAAGGTGCCTAATGCACGAAATAGATGTGTTAATTAAGCTCCATACTATTTTTCCAATCTAGTTGCAATTCAACTAGGATTGTAGTACTGTAATTTACTGCCAACGGGCATGTACACTTCGTGACGAAGATGCATTAGGCCTAGGAAGGCGGCTGACGCCTAAGCCCAATGATTTCTTCTAATTTTGCACTAGTAAAAAATATTTTCACTATTTTTCTGCTACTTGTTTTTCTGAAATTTTATAAATTGCATTATAAAAGTGTGATTTTTATAACTATTTCAATTATATATCAAGTTTTTACTTTAAAAAATACTCATATTTCAAACTAAAAACCTCAAAAAAATTAAAAATCATATTTCAAACTAAAAACCTCAAATAAATTAAAACCCATCTATAGTACCATGAAAACTTGTGTTTTTGAGGCTCCAAGTTTTAAAAAATGAATATTCTATCGCATGCTTGGTTCATTGGGAAGAAGAATAAAATAGATAAAAGGATAAATTTCATTTTTACCCTTGAATTTTGATTAGTTTGTCACCTTGTCCCTTGAACTTTTAAAACTAGTATGCACATCTCTTGAACTTTAAAACGTTAACAAAAATACCCCTCAAACTTTAAAATGTTAGCGAAAATGCCTCTTTTTATGACATTCAATTCAAAAAGTTCTAATTTTATGTTTTGAACTTTGATAAATATGTCATCTTGCCTCTTAAACTTCAAAAACAGGTATTTTTAGCCCTAAATTTTTTTTTCTTTTTTAGTCAACAATTTTTCACACAAATCAAAACTCAAATTGTTCACCAAAAAGTCATGAATTGTAACAAAAATAAGGATAAAGCTAAAAAATGCAAATATGTTGTAATTTTTAGATCAAAATTTGTCTCCTCTTGAAAAAATTTTGTAGCTCCGCCCAAAGTACACTAATAGACCCACAAGAGCCACAAGCCGTGGCGCAACCTTCATTCCTGCATTTTCTCATCGATCCAACTAGTTCAGACATGCTTTTCATGACCAACTATAAATCTTTTTCTCGCCTCTTTTCTTCTCTTTTGTCCTTTTCACGTTCTGATTAACGCTTCTCTCTCCTAAATTTATTCTTAAAATGGAACTGGTCGTGCACCAACGAAGTCTACTTTGATAGATTTTAACCTAAAAAAAAAAAATCCTCATTGCATCATTTTTTTTATTGATTGCCATAAATGCCTTTGAATGAAATTGTCCACTTTCCCTTCAGAAAAAAAAAAAAAAGTAGCAGACTAGTAGTAGTTAGGCAGTTCTTGTCATAATTGCATCGATGAATATAGAGGTTATAGTGATCTATATCAGTTTAATTGGGAGTTAGAACAAACATTCAAAGGAGTGGGGATAAAGGAACCGTCGAATGCTTAAGTGATAATAACAACTAGATTTCCTTAATCTTCACCTATTCCTTTATTTATATTTCCTGTATAAAGAAGGCGTAGAAATTGATCCCCCTGTTAAGTTCAAAAGCAAAAGAATAGAAAGGAAAGGAATGGAAAGAAAAGAAACTGGTTTACCTGTTGTATACAACCCATCGCAATGGGAAAAGCAAGTAAGGAGGCAAGTGATGTGGTATTCCAGATATAGTGAGATTGGCCCAAGGCAAGAATACAGCTTAAGGCTCATCTTGAGCTAAAGGTTTCCAAGAAAATTAAGAAAATTACATAAAATATCCTTCAAACACACTGCTTATTAAAGTTGTCATTTTTTTTTACTTTTTAATACCACACTCTTTATAACAATTTCCTTTTTAATTGGATATATCATTTTAGTTTTTCATCGTCGTCTTAACAAAAAACCCTAATACATTCTCTCTACTCCCCTCTCAGATCTCTCTCTTTGTGCCTCCCTTTATCTCTCTCTTTCTTCCCTTCGCCTCATCTCTCTCTCTCTACCTCCGTCTCTCCGCTCTTCTCTCCACACCACTTCGCCATCGTTTCTCCATCACGGACGCCGTCATCGTCTCTGTCGTCTCCATCTTTCTAGTTTTGATAGCAGATTTGAGCGGTCATCTCTGTCGAAGATGATGGCAGACAATCGTAGATGGTGAGACCGCACTTTTCTCCACTGCACGCGACCGTCCATCACCATTAGATCCGCGACCAATGACAAGTTAGATTTACCTCAAGTCTTGCGCTTTTAGATATACCTCAGTCCCTTTTCTTTCTAGACAATTCCGGTTAGCTTTATCTTTATGGCTTGAAACTGCTTTTGTTGTATTTTTTTAATTTTCTGTTAAATTTTTGCAAAGCATAGGGTAAGTTAGTTTTTAACTTTATAAGCACGGGTAAAAGTCTAGTTTCCTCTGTTAGTTTCTACGTGCGCTATTAGTGTATAAGTTTGATTTTTAGTTTCTCATTTTTTTGTTTTTTTGATTTTTCTCATTATATTAGTTTCTGATTTTTTGTTTTAATTTCCTTCTATTTTGAAAAGAAAGTAACTTAATCTTTTAATAAATCTTCAATTTTATTGATAAGTAGTTTATTAAAAGGCATTTTTATTAAGGTAATGTATTTGTGAGGCATTTTTATAAGTTGTTTAAAAAAATTAGGTCATATACTACTTTTTTTAACATAACTAATGTTTTGTACTATTTTTTTTTTTCAAACTTTTGATTCATATTACTTTTGACAAACAACATGTCTAAATTTTTCTCAGAAAAAATCTTACCATTCAACTTTCTCTTTCTCTTTCCTCACTCTATGTTTCACGCTTTTTCAACTCTTTCCGTTCCTCTCTTTCTCCTCTCTCTTTCTATTTTTTAAAAGTGGTAGGTTTTAAAATTTTTTACATAAGCAGTAGGTATTAAAAAGTGATACCATAAAAATGATATTTATTAAATTGACCCCAGGCTTCTTCGGGGTCAATTTGAGAAATGCCGCTTCTTGGGTTTTATTTTTTAATTTTCTATTTCTATAAAAAGTTTAAAACATACAACTTTCAATAAATATAAACAAACCATTATTCTTAAATATCTTAAGTTATGATTAGAAAAATATTTGATATCTAAGAGTTTTTTTTAACCTTTTTAATAAGAAAAATAATATGGATTAAAAAGAGGAGAAAAAAAATAATAGAACACAATAATGATTATAAAAAAAATGATATATCATGTAATTTATAGGCTTCCTTAAAATAAAGCTTATTTGACCAAGTAAATTAGGTGGTCAATGACTGTTTCATCACTATTATTGTATTTTACCCTTTTCTTTTTTTTTTTTTATTGGTACCATTTCTCCTAATTACCTTTAAAAATTCTAACCCTAACTTAAAAAAACTTGTGACCAATTATGTCTTATATCATTTAAAAGTTGTATGTTTTAAAATTTCTTATAAAAATAATAAAATTGAAAAACAATATCACAAAAGTGGTATTTCTTAAATTGACCCTATTTGATCAGAACATTTGGCTTGTTAGACATTATTTTTTACTTAAAATATAACCTTCTTAATTAGACCTGAATAATGAATTGAATTTTTTTAGGATTTTTTCTTATTTTTAACTTGTAAATGTTTCAGTCTATCAGAGCTCTCGCAACAAAAAAATCTCATAAAATTGGAATTGCTTTTGTTCTTCAATTTGTATCATTTTATCCTTGGCATTTCAATATATTATCCTTTTATTCATTGTGCTTTTTTAACAATAGTTTGGAGAGGAATATTTAACTATTTAACTATCTTAGGTTTTTATTGTTTTTCAGTTAGAAACTTCTATCCCTTATAAAAATCTACGATATGGTATCATAATTTAATAAAGATTTGTTGAATTGTCATGCTTGATTCTAACATGATCATATAATCTAAATTAATATTATGCTTGTAAAGCACAATTAACAATTTACTGACAAACGTATGCTAGGTAATAAATTACACCTTACAAATAGGTAACTATAAGATCTTATTATATGATAGGATATTGAAAAAAAAATTCCTAATTAAAAATTACAGTTCTCAATGCTTATGAAATTTAGCCAAATTGTCATATTTCTTATTTTGATGTGATATGAGGGTTAAAAACTACGTCCTATTCATAAGTTAATTTTTATATATTATTGTAAAATTCTTCTAATTCTAAATTCTAACTATAAAGTTTGTTCTCCATAGGCGCATCTGCATGTCGTATCGATTATAGTCCAAACTAACTTTGTTATATTATTTTCTCTTACAAAATTTAAATTTCAAATCGACTTTAGATCAAACTACTACTTTTCCAAATGGCCTAATAACCTTGTCGGGCTATTAAGAGAGATGCCATGAAATCTAGACTTGGACTAACTATTGTCATAAAGAAAGTTATTAATAAAAATTTAGAATGCCAAGTATATCCCTTATGGTGTTACACTAAGATACACGCAATAGTCGAGAGTATCCTACTGAGATACTGGGAGGTACTTGTTGGCTGTTGCAATACTAAAAATACCGACAACCGACTATAGTTGGTCGATGATTGCCTGTACTCTAGCATGATATTAGGAGCTATCTAACGTTGTACTAAAAATTCAAAAAAACCAGCGCCAGCTGGTGTTAGACTTAGTACTCTAAGGAAGAAGCAGTATTACTGTTTTAATAGATATTTGATTGATAAAGAATTCATTATTTATGTCATATAATAATATTGTCCTCTTTATATTAATTTGTGATAAATGTATGATAAACAAACTAAAGTATAAAATTGTCATTCTAAACCATTAAAATCTTGCATATGATGGATTGATTATACGAAAAACATGAATCTTAAAGTGATTGTCTAAATATGAAAGGTCTAAAATTGAGGGAATAAAGTTGGACACTTTATTCATAATAAGATTGTTATCTGTCTAAATTCCTTACAGGGGATGACTTGTCTTGGTCATTAAAGTTAGAACTTCACGAGTAGAGATGTTGGTATATTATCATGATAACGATATATTGGATCGGGGACTAAAGATGAATTAATTTAATTAATAATTTCATTTGAATAAATCAATTCATTTTAGATAATCATATGTGTTACATATTAATTCTGAAATAGATTAATGGGATCTTTATTCTTGACTTGTGGCTTTTGATATACCATATGATGACATCCTTAATTAAATGAAAAGTAGGCATATTGGTATGTTGAAAACATGACTTTTGGACAATGTAAACTTGTTATTCATAGATTTAGAATCTATAGCTCTTTGGTAAAGTTAATAATATTCTCTTGTAAGCATTATTCTAGAATTGAAAAAACTAAAACGCTCAACCATTTGCATACATTTGTGTGACCAAATGATTTACTATTTATATTGGTTATAAATAGTAAGTATTCTAATAGGATGAAACATAAGATAAATATAGTCAAGAAAGTAAAATAAAACTTGTTCTTAAGCTAATTATGGATATTCTATCGGGATGTTGCACATCAAGATATGTCATATAAGAAAAACTTATTGGAGTTTTGTAATTTTGTATCTAGTTTAAAAGGATAGCTCTAAGCTTTTATTGTAGTAGCTTTGGAGTGGAAAATTATAAAAGAAGTGTATCGGGGACATGTCGTATTACAATTATAAAAGTTTAATCCATAGATGTCCATTGGGTTGCCTTTGCTAGCTCATATATTTTCCTGTAATAATAAGACTTGTTTTTCCTATAAATTGATAACTTATTTTAATTCTACGATTGGTTCAAATTTGGTTAATTGGATTGTGATAATTCATGTTAGTCTATTGAATGAATTATTTATACAAAATTAATTCAAAATAAACTTGTTGGATTATTTTTATTTTATTTTATTTGATAAGAAAATATTGTTGTATGATTGTTTTAATTAGGAAATTGTTGCATTGGATTATTTGAATTAAAACTAGAGCTCTATGAAAGATTATTGTGTTAAATAAAATAGAGAGCATTCCATTATAGGCAGAACTGATAGGATGGAACAAGACAAACCAATAGGCAGGTTGTGTGCACCAGTCAGCCAGTTCGCGTAACAAGGGCTACGTGTTTTAACACGAATTAATGGTCCAGTTACCAATTCAAAAACCCTTTTTGAGTAAATTTGATGCCCTATTAGCTACTATAAATAATAGACTTATTTTTACCATTAAAGAGATCACTAAGATCATTTGAAAAATTTAGACAGAGTATTATAGAGAGAAAAACTCTGAAACTCTTATAGAGTTATTGTTCAATATTAAAAACAATAATACTTGGTTTTCTCTTATCGTTGGAAGGAGATACGTTATCAAAAGGATGATCAAACAACGTGTGCCTACTCATATTCTGATCATAGAAAAGAGAATAATACCAGTTAGTTGAAGCTCTTGCAGACACAATTTTCTAGTAGCAATTTTGTCAAATCAATTTTGCTAGAAGTGCAGTTACCGATTTGATAAGGTATGAAGGTCTATAAATAATCTACAATATATATATATATATATATATATATATCATGTCTAACTTGTTTCTATAAAAAAAGATTTTATTAAAAAATTTTAAAAGTTTGCTACTTGTTTTCTAACAACTAGCCGGTATCGTAACGTGTTACTTTGAATTTGTCTGTTACGATACTAAAAATTCTTGTAACTTACAATAGCCAAAAGGGTGACCATCAATATCCTGTTGTAATACTTGAGATTAGTATGTCGCAACAATAAAAAAATTCGGCTTCGTGCTGTCACTGACTATACTAGTGCCGGTTCTCTCACTGAAATATTTAGAAAAGCCACAGAATATCAACACAAGTCGAAAAAAAAAAATGTAATGTCCCCCAAAATGATCAAGCTTACAGTAGAAGACTTTAATTAGATGGACAGTACTGCTTAACATAGTGAGAACATTATAAGATAGATGGATACTACTGCTTAACATAGTGAGAACATTATAAGTTGAAGTCTTGAAATAAAACCATATGCAAAAAAAAAAAATATATCTTATTTCGCAACAGTATGGCTAGGATCAAGCATTTTTGCATAACAAAATTTTCCTTCTTGTTCTTCTGATCTCGCCGATGACCATTACTTTATTTGTTTGCTATATTCATCTATAGCACATATTGAGTCTTGTGAGATCAACCAAGCAAAGCTTGTGTTCACAATTTTCTTGTTCTGAAAACTTTTACTTTCTTAACAATTCTTGGGTGTGGTCTTATATGCTTCTGTTTTGTATTTTTCCGACCCCCTGAGGATTCTCAATCTAGTAGTCTTGAAGAATTCCTCATTTTTAGGGGATCATTTGTGCACAAGTAATAGGTTCTGGGTTCTTGTACTAGCAAGGGCTTTTTTAAAGATGACTTTTTTAAAAAATTTTATTTGGTCAATAACCTCTCTTTTTTTTTGGTTTTTGGGCATCAAAAAACTAGCTTTTTAGGCATCAAAACAGTTCTAGTTTTTTTTGTTTCCACCCTGGTTAGGTTCCTCTATTCGATATAGTCCTTTTTCTCTTTTTTCTGAAAAAAACTGGGACAGCTTCGGTATTTAGAAAAAAACCTTTTTTTAATGCAAAAAAAAAAAAAGATCATTTACTTAATTTCAAATTTTTTTAACCCTTTTTTCAAATTTACCCCTAGCAAAAAGAGTATTAGCTAGCAATAAGCATAGCACATTATTTCTTCAAGAAAGTTAAATACATGCTACTAAACTGTATATTTTGAAAAGCATACTTTAAATTCTTAAATATTTTTAACAGTTGAAAACATTGTAACTTTATGCATAAAAATATGAATATGCACGCATGTATAATAGGTAAACACTTTACTTACCTAGTGTTAATACTTCTAAAAGCTTATGACTAGTCTTCTATGGCAATTTGCCCTGAAATGTTGTTTTGACAAAATTACTTATAGGAAATTAATTTTTCCTAAAATCTAGTAAAACCACTTATTATTATTATTATTATTATTATTCAGAATTTTTGTTAAAAAAAGCATTGTCTCATTAATCTTAAATACAATAGGATCTCCACTTAGAAAAGTTAAATTTTCAATTTTAATATAGGGTTATGACCTCGTAGGAAAACTCGTTAGTTCTTGTAAATAAATTCTAAACATAATCATCTTTTATGATAACTAAATAAAATTAAGCATAATACTGGCATAATTTTAATTGTAATATATGCATTATAAATTCTATCTTAAATATAATTTAATTACTGGAATAATTATAATTCTTAGAAAAAATACTAAAGATTTACGAGAGACTATATACCTAAAGATTTTGTATTCTTTTACTCTAACTAAGAATCTCTTCAATTTCTTTTACTTTTTCTCTCTCTAACTAGGTCTCTCTAAGAGTTGGTATGAATGTGGTATGGCAGTGAACTCATGCTTCCACCTATTTATAGGTTTCCATCAACAGTTTGGACCCTAAGATCATGAGATGCGTTGGCTTGATCTTAGCCATTGATAGCCATCTTTATTTTCAACCTTTGGATCTAGTTGTGCTTTGGCTTAATCCTAGCCATTGATTTCAAAATGATGACAATGTATGTCAACTCTTCCTACAATGGCAAGTGTCCCTTAAGTAGTGAAATTGTATTTTTCTTCTTCTATGTACACTAAAATCTGTATTTTCTACCACTTTTGCAATGTTCCTGATACCAAAACATTTTAAAAATGACCATAGTGTCAAGAATTTCAGGATTTCGAGTGCATATCATCGAAGACTATCAAATTTGGATCCTTTGTAGTGATGGCCTAATTTAACATTACCTTCTTTATTTATTTATTTTTTATATAACCTCCGAAACATTTAGGGTTTTACGATTCGTTAGGTATAATCTCTCAGCTTTTCTCATCAAAGGACAAAGCTATCCTTATTTTTTAGACACTAACATGCTAATATGTTATAAGGCAAACTGATAAATCATATGTTAGTTCTGTTGATCAATATATTTATGTTTATCTATTTCCTGAGAAGAAGGATGTTATGTTACAATTATTTTAGCCTGACTCTTTAATCCTAGTGTATAATTTGTATTACTTCTCTGCTTCATGATGGATATGATATAAAAGCAACACAATTTTCTATCACAACTCTCGTCTCAATAACTTCAAAATAAATCGGGTTATTTACCTTCTTATACTTTGGTTTTTAGATTTATTTAAACACTATACCTTCGGTTTTTTTCCTTATCGAATGTATACTTTCATATTAGATCTATTATATGAATTTATATCTTTTTTCGATCAATTTTTAATTTTGATCTAAGAAATTTCGTAAAGTATCATTAAATTGAAAAATTAGAAAACTTTAATAACTTTAAAAAACTTTATCCTAAAAGTTTTGACTTCAAAAAAATGCATGTAATACCCTTAAAATGAATGTTTAGTGTGTTTTTGTTTTTATTTTCTTCTTATTTCTTTTGAAAGATTTAATAGTTCATCTCTTTTACATAAGCATAATTTGGTCATTTTAAAGATGAAAATCAACTGTTGACTGATGTAAGATATACAATTTTGTATTAAATCTAAACTGAAGGTATAAATTTGATGAAATCAAAAACAAAAAGTATAGTTTTTAAATAAATCTAAAATGGTATAAAAAGATAAATATCTTAAAAAAATTCCATCCTCGTAAAAAAGAAACTTCACAATATGCTTCCATAACCCTTTCACATCAATAAATTGCTACTACAATTTGGTCCTCTTAGAACGACTCAATCAACTAGAACCTCTAAAAAAAAATTTGTCGACAGAACTTGGCAGCCTCCTCCTCACACAACGTATATCTCAACAACCTCATCCTCACGTAACTCGAATCTTAGCGGCATCCTCCTCACAAAATTAGATCTCGACGGTTGTCTCCCCCACTTGTGATCAAATCTCAATAGTGGCCTTGTCATGCAACTTGAATATCCTCCTCACAAGCTCAAATTTAATAATTTGTTTTTAGAAAGGAAAATTTAATTTTATTTAAATTCTTGAGACAATTAGTTTTCTGTTTTTATTTTACTTTAATTTAAATTTTCAAAATTACTTAGTTCTTCAATTTTATTTCTAGTTCTTTGCTTTCGTTAGAGACGTTTTACCTTATAAATATGTAGGACTTACTCTATGTGAGGAGGAGGAATTTTGATAGATGAAATTGAAATGTTTGCTGTTCTTATTTTTTCCATCTCTTAGTGTTATGTTGAATCAACAAGTGGTTAATGGATATTTGCCTTCTCTGAGAATTAATGGGTTAATAGGAGGGCTATTGTCTGATAAATTGAGTGAATCAATAGATTCTTAAAGTCTTAGATTTTGCTCTTAGAAGCTAAATATTTGACAAAATTATGCATAAATAGCCAAAATGACAAATTGAATAGAAACTACAACCAAACAAGATATAGATAAACAACACCTACCAACACTATAGACTTAGATCTAGATGTATAATATATCCCTCCATTCAAAAAGAAAGGAATAGAACTACAAAAAAATGAAGGGGAAAAAATCCTGTCAAATAGAGAGATCCTCAATTTGAGATGAAGAGCATAAAGAAAAGCGACCTATTATCATTTCACACAAGCCTTAATGTTTTGATTTTTCCAATGGATTTGTTATTTTGGAAGCATTATTTCTGTTCTCGTTGCTTTCAAAATGTTAAAAAATGTAGCACGAGTTATGGTGTGTGTGTTCAACTCTGTTTTTGCTTAATAGTATCCAAAATTATTGAAAGTTGTTGCTGAGCAACAAAATTTGAAAACCATGTTTATATTTATTTTTGCACAACCATTATTCAAATTTAATAAAGTCCTTAGCAATAAACTACAATTCTCAATCTACCCATAAGTTGTAGAAATAATTGTTGGTGATAAAAATTTGTCAACAATGTATCTCACCAAACACTCTCTATGTATGCACGAAAATATGAAAAATGAAAATAAATGTAATGCTGAAACGTAAGAACACCAGTAATTATAGCGGTTCACTCTAAATAGCTACATTTACTTTAAGAGAATTTCACTACAGTATGGATATTCTAGGCCTCTCTCCTTTTTTACAAAGTTTTTGACCTTTATTTATAGATACAAACTCCTATGCAAAATATAATGAAAAATAATTTAAATTTCTCCATTAATCTCACATTCTGCCCCTTCATTCTACACACGATATGACCCACTCTCTTAGATCACGTTGGCCTTTGCCCACTAAGTGATGCAAGCCCATGTTCCTAGATCTAACATATATGGACATCCCGTTATCTCGACCTCTAATTCCCCTTGGATCATGTCGCCTTCTTGTGAAAGTTCAGTTAACCTATTGAGATATCTTCTTAAACTTAGGCCTTAGTATGGTCCGACCACATATTCTAGGCCGTCGAGACTACCCATAACACTAATCATTTGACTATGTATGAAGCAAGGTAACAAAACTCAGAAACCTCGGCTTGCAATTATATTTTGAATGAAATTGGAATCTACTCAAAACAACTTGCCATAGTCTTTCATAAAAAAAAAAACACGATTTTTCCAAGTTCTTTACTTCATGAGTTGCGAGTGTCACTTCACGCATGGCGGGTTACTTTTAATTAAAAAAAAAAAAGTAGGAGAAGAAGCAATAGACGCAAGCATGTCCAAAGTGACCTCTAACTACTTAAATTAAGAAACATAGTATGTGACCCTAGTCTCATAACTCCCATCTATCAGTCACATGTGGAAGATAATTTTAATAATGTCGGCAAACATATCTTAAACATAAAGCTACTTATGAAAAGTCTTACTATTTTATATCACAATTTTTCTTAAACTCTTTTAAGTTTTGCTAGTCATCCTATCAGAATTTCATAACTTAAAATAAAAAAAAAAAAAAAAAAAACACATACACTCACATTCATTGTTTCAAACCCAATAATCATAACACCACAGCCTTTTAAAATAAAAAACCTTCTGCGTCATAACCCGTGATGTTTGGCCACAAAAAAAAAAAAAAAATAGTATCACTTCTAGATAATTCATATTATTTTAGTCCCTCTTGGGTCCAAACTTTAGGAATGAAAGGATAAAACGACACATAAAATAAAATAAATGTTTATCCTTACGATAATGGGGGAAGATAATGAGTTAGTGGCCAGATTATCTGTATCAAAGAATCAAATCCTCAACCGTATCATCTAGAGATCTAGAATGTTGCTTGAGAGCTCCAGCTTTCTTTGAAGCCTCCGAAAGTCAAGCGCACTGTGTATTTATTAATTAGACTCTCTCTTTTTTCTTTTTGTCTAAAAGATTATAAATGCTAATAAGACTATGGGTTTTTGTTACTGTTTTTTCAAAATCTTTCTGATAAATAAATGCTTATTGTATTTATTTTCCATGTGGGACATTGCCAGCTTAATTTTCCTCGACAAATGAGCACTAGAACCGGTGGCAAAAGACTATAACAATCTGGCTTTTTTTTTTTTTGGCTTTATTACGCAGATAACTTTTATTTGCACCATAGAAAATAAATTTTTATTAAATATTTTGCGTTATTTAAGAAACTTGAGAAAATCCCCTAAAAACCGTTTGGTATTGTTTCCAAAATAGATGAAAACGTTTTTGTTTTAGAAAATAAGAATTTTTTAAAAATTGTGCTGAGAGTGTTTTTAAAATTTTTGTCTTGAAAAACATGCGAAAATATTTCTAAAAATTCTAAGAACAAAACCAAACAGGGCTAACTTGAGAATAAAATTTACTAAGGAAGATACATGAATCAGAACGCACAAACTTGCAATACGGTGGGTGAAGCAAAAAAAATTGAAAAAATAATGATCACAGCAAATGAATGAAAATAATTTATTACCATTTCATCAATCACTGCCGCTCTTGCTCCCCGCTATGCCCAGCACGCTCCTTTTATTTTGGTTCAAGATTGAAATCTTCAATTAAAATTTTATCTTCTAGGAACATATTGGGGAAATTTAACATTTTTTTTTTTTTTTGTATAACACAAGTTGAAACACACCTTCAGCACATGCACATAAAATATTTGGAAAATGAACAAAACATTTTCGGGGGAGGGAGATGGGGAAGCAACAAAAAATAAAAAAGTGATGAGAAAAAATAAAAGACGAAAAGATATAAATAAAAAGAGGGAAGACTAAAAAATTGAAGGATCAAATAAAGCAAAAGGCAAAGAGAAAAAAAAGAAAGGATAAAACATTTCGTCGTTTGAGATCTAAACCATTTGAAAATCGAATTTTTATTTATAAAAAAGGAGTATTTAAAAGTGCTTAACAGGCACAAATGAAAGAATAGAGGAGGAAAAAAGAGTGAGGAGGGAGAGAGAAATGTTTCATCGTTTCTCTCCTCAAGGGTTAAAAAACAGGTATTTATCTAAGCACATTTGCGTGAAAAAAATAATTTAATGGGCAAAACTGTAAGGAAAATACTTAAAAGGGAGTCTTTGAAATACTTAAAAGGGAATCTTTGAAAGAACATTATTCCAACATAGACAATTTAGAGGTGAAAAATAATTTAAAATAAAGTGATGTAAAATAGACACGATACTAGGGGGAAGTAACCAAAAAAAATAGAAAGCATAGAGGAAAAAATGAAGGACCAAAGATGTAAATTAAAAAGAAAAAAAGGAAGAAGGAGCATAAATTATTGTCTCATTTTTAGAAAATGAATTGTGTTATATATATTGTCATGACCTAAACTCCAGTAGTTTCTTTTTTTACTTTTCTTATTTACTTAGCTATAAAAATTATGAAATATTGTTTAACATTAAACTTTTCAATTTACAGATATATTAAACATATCATTGTTTCTAAAGAGTTTAGAATACTTACTTATCTTATATTACACCTTATAGCATATTTGATACTCTTTTTCAAAATAACATATCCCAAAATACTTAATATACAACGAAAATATTTCTGTGGCAGTACCCATACCCTTAACTATATATATGCTCATCCATTGTCACCAGTTCAATAGTTATTCTATTCCGGCCTCTTGGTTGGATTCCCTACAACACGAAATAAGCAGGTGAACTATTACTCAATAAGTCCAAACATAGCCCACAAATTATTTTCGTGCCTATATGCATGATCCATTTATGCTTTCTTATGCTCTTTAATTATTCATTTCATATCCTTAATTTAATTAGGGCCCAACTATTTGTACCAAATGCATACATAGGTTATGGTAACACCAAGACCGTAACATAACTTAGAACTCCTCTTGCTTCGGGAGGTTGGCACGACACTTTCCAATCTTATTTAGTGAATCATTTACTAGTTCTTTTAAATTATCATGGCATACCATTCATGATGCCTGATAACTTCAAACAAGTGCATCATAAATGCGATTGATATAAATGGCACTTTTGAAAACCTTTTTGTCCATATTATAGGTGAGGTTCAGAACTTACTTGGAATTTGATCCGCACTGATCAAATTTCCCAATTCCTTCACTATCCATTAAGTGTTTTGCTTAGACAATTTATCATCATCAGCTAACTTGTTTATTAGCGACTACTTGTCGATAACAGGATTTAGACATTTTTAAATACTTAATCGAATCATAGGCCGGTTTTCTAAAAGAAAACCGAGCATTATGGAATTTGTTTTCTTATATCTTGCATTGACTTTTCATTACTAACGGAATATAAAAAAAATTCTTGCTAAAGGGCATTTTTCTATTTTGGACGTTCCGAGGTCTGTTCAAGTCGTTTTGTAAGAAAGGACGTTTTGCCCTCAACGGGCCTTAGAAAACTTTTCGAGCCCATTTTTGCTACTTCATTGTAAAAATGTTCCTTATTAACAATGGGGCAAGAAAAGAAGCGTCGATTTTCTTTTGCAGTAAAAAAAAAATCTATTTTAATAAAACTTTATATTTTTGACCCAAAATATGAAAATTTCAATGATTTTGCACTAGAACTAAAAACGATCATTTAATACTATTGGGTTCAAGTTTTTGCAAAGAATAAAACTCTTTAAAGTTTATGAATTAAATTCTTTTAATTTAAAAACGTTCTTTTCTTTTTAAACAACATTTTTGAAATTTTATGACTAAAATTGATGAATTTGTAACTCATAAGCTGTAAGGAATTTTTTATGAGTAGTCCAAGATTCTCAACAGTTTTGATAACTTCTACAACTTTCATGTTTTAACTTTTTTAAAATTTAGACTACACAATATGGTTTTTGGTTGTTTTTCATATTTGCCCCAAAAATTATAAATTTTCAGTTTAACCCCTATGGAATTTTACAAAATTTTGTTTGTAAAAATTGATCCCTCACTATTTTAGGCAAAATTAGTCTTTCTCCTAGAGATTAGGTTGCCTCAAAGTCTAACAAATTCACTATTTTTGGTGAAAACATCAAAACTTTTTTTTCTAGTAAAGTTTTTCAAACTAGTTTTTAAGCACACAAAACCCTAGTTTCTACTCATCTAACATCATCATCATACACATAAATAACAATACATAATCATACCATAATGTCTTTTAAACATGCCATAATCTCTACTTTAATTATTACATACTAAAACTCTAAAAAAAAAAAAACACAACTTCTAGAGTAAATTTAAGATTTATACAAGGATTTCTTTTGTAAGCTTTGAGATCCTCCACGAAGAGCTTGACCATGACTATTTCCCTTCACATAGATCTTGGCAAAAACTCCCATCAAAACCCCTCCAAAATCGAAGAAAAACTCTAAAAACACGTGGAGAAAAGTCTATGATTTATCTTCTAAAGTTGCTATACTTTGATCCACACACTTTAACTTATTTAAGACCTTGATTAGAAGTTGTTTTCTCGAGAAAATCTTTTGAGAAAATTTTGGAGAAAGAGCTTAATGGGTTGTCAGCTTTGGTGATGGGAAAGGAGAACATTTTGGTTCCAAACTTACATGAAAATGATAATAACAACTTAAGATTTTTTTTCCAACTTTGGTAATTCACCTATCTCAATCATCACTTCAAACATTTTTTGGTGAAAATTTAGCTTCATTTATATGGTAAAAACTGGCCATGACAAGGGCATGAAGTGGCCCAATTTCAACCTTTTGGGTGGCACTTTATAATTGGTCCCATTGCTTTACACAGTATAATTTTACACTGTATTGTATTTTTCCTATACCGTTAGTGAAAATTTGAGAAAATATGCACTTAAACAGTTTAGGACATAATGACTCACTTTTTACCTAAGTTTGCTAATCCCAACATAGTATCCTCTATATCTAGGTTTATGCTTTATTAAGACAATTACATTGTATTGTATACCTTTTTGCCTTTATACGTCTTTCTATATTGTGTTTTATCAACCGATAGATTGTAAACATAAAAACTTTTACCAGTTTGACTAACTAGTAATTGACCTTTTTTGTTATCGTTTTGGACCCTGGCATAATTTTTTACTTTAAATAACATTTTACCCTTTATTAATTTATACCACAAAATTAAAATTAATGTGATATAAATTTCACCTTAAAGGCATTTCATAATTTTCTTTTTAGTATTTAAACTCATAAAATTTGTATATTAAAATACTTTGCATTGCATAAAAGTCACATACATAATACGCAATAATATTATATGTAAATAATTTACATTTGATCATAATTTTTCAAAATACGATGTATCCGAAAGAATTCATTAATTAAATCCAAATTAATTCTGAATTTAAATTAATAAATTTTCTCGAGCATTATATATATATGTTACAAAATATTTATTGGATACACAAAAATATATTTAAGAGAGTTTCTAAAATAATTTAAAGAGAGACTTTTGTGAAAAAAAAAATATTATTTAAGCAAGACAATCAAATATATATATATATATATATATATAATATTTAGGATCACATTGGAAAAGAGGGAAAATAAGAATGTATGAGAAAAAAAAAAAAAAAGGCAAGCACGAAAAAAAAAAAAGAAGAAAGAGACAAGAAAGGGGAAAAAAACTGTACAAGAAACGCCAAAACATTTCTGCCTTTTTCACGAGACAATCTTTATCTTTATGTGATAGGCAAAGATTATGTATATGATAGTTAAAAATTACCTTTATAAGTAGTTTCGAATTGAATTGTATTTATTTTTAAATTAATTATTTTCTTGGTTTTAAGAAATTTGATAATCTTCTCTTGGATAACCCATGTATCTAAAGTTCTTTGGTAGCGCTCTTTATTAATGGGTTTTTTTAATTTATTTTTCCAATCTGTTGATGTATTTTTACACCCTTTTCTTTTCATTCTAAATGACAATTATAAATTTATCTATGATTTTTCTTTTCGGTGAAAGGACATGTAAGTGATACATAGGTTGTCCGAAGCCGTCAAAATAACTTGTATTGTCCTACGAGAACTTCCTTCAATTCTTTTCCCCTCTCTCTCAATACCTCTTCCATTGATTATTAGCTCGACTTTCGGTTCCATTAAGCTTGTCATAAAAAATTTTCATATATATATATATATATTGTCATCTAAAGTCGTCTCTACAAGGTCATAAAAATTATTTTTATAAATATTGGTTTTCAAAAATACTTTTTGATTGCTCAAAACCATTCATTTTACACATCTATTTACAAAAAATCGCTCAAAATGCTCATTTCATCCCTTTTGCCTATATCATTAAAGAATTTGTTGACATGACATGCTATTAAAGGACACATTGAAAATTGATCTGTAATTTGAGGAATATTTGTGAAATTAATATTTACAATATAAACACAACTTATTAAAAAAATATCATTATGAGTATGACAAATTTCACAGTTAAAATTGAAAAAAAAAAAAACGAAATCAATTCTAAAAGCTAATTACATTAGAATTAACATGCTTTGAACGAAAAATTACCTTGAAATTGTAAATCAATTTTATGTAAAAATATTCATTCTGAAGGTTAACTATTATGCAATTCCAACCCCAAATACTCATTGGAAAACACCAAATATTTAACAAATGTTTTTTAAGGTTTGAATTTCATAATAAGTTTCATAATAAAGTTTTCATGAAAATTTAAATTTTAAATTAGAGTTAATGTCAACATAATTTTCATGAGAAACATGTTAGTTTTAATATAACCTACATTTAGAATATAATTTTGGTTAGTTTATAGTTAAGAAGATGTCATATTATTAATATTTTCTTAGTAATTGTTATTTATATATAGAGAATTAGTTTTATAAAGGCCCTTAGACCCATTTTTAATGTGTCTTTAATGGATCTTCAATGTGCCTCCTTATGGGATGTCACGTCAACAAATCCATTACAAATTGTAGATGTATTTATTTAGGGTCACATAAAATAGATTAATTAGAATAACAAAAGTATAATGAAGGCAATTAGAGTTGTTATTCACCGCCAATAACCATTGTTAGAGCTGTCTCCTGTTGTATTGCTTTCACTATGAAGTTTTGAAAGTACAATCATTTAATAAAGAGCATGTTTAGGTGTGATAAAAATCTAGGACCCCTATGAAAGGATATTCGACTTATATATAAAAGAAGGGACAAACCTAGATAATTAGAAGTCTTTGATCATAACCCATGACTGGAGCTACGTCTATTGTTGAGGGGAAAAAAAAGTACAATTGTTTTAGTAACAAGTATCCGTAGGCACAATAACATTCTGAAACCCCTTCTAAATAGAATCTAGCCTATTTATAAAAGAATGGAGAGAACAAGGGGTTGATCTACTACCCTAAGTTGTGGGCAAGACGGTTGTGCAAAAATGGACTTGTTGCTAAACTTGGAGTACCATGTATCCATATGCTTTGCATATCCTAGAAGTAGTGTGATGTCCTTGGAAATGAGCCTAAAAGATGAGACATGCAAAACCATCGGATTGACCAATTTGAGCAAGTGAACTTCTCACTCTAGCCGAGCACCCTAAGAAAATGGAATCATCGAGCACCCCACAAAGGGATAATCAGATGAGATTTTAGTTATATTAGCTGAGATGAGTATTACCCGTCGAACAAAATGGAATCCTTATCTTTAGTGAATTGAGTTGAATCCGTGCAATGAAGTATTTGTGTGTTAGAGAGATTGTAATATCTCTTGGAAAATGGAAAGTAGAAAGTCCCACGTGAAAAAGAGAGAAGCATGCAAAGTAATTTATAAGACAACGTATGATATTGCTTACGCATGGGTGGGACGAAGCTACTACTATGCACCACCATATGTGTGTGCACACGCAGCCAATTGGGCGCTTTTGAGGAGCAAAAGAGCTTTCGTTTTGCTTGTTTGTGTTTCTTAGATTTAATTTGAGTTGTTGATTCGATCAATTACGATCCAACGGTTAGAATTAAGTGCCTATTATTAACATATATATCAATTTATAACAGTTTATGTATGTTCATGAAAAGACACTTTACACCTTGTCGCAAGGAGCTAAGGAGCAGTCTTGTTACTTGTTTGTGTTTATCAGATTTAAACTGAGTCGTTGATTTGATTGTTTATGATCCAACATCAGGATTAAGTGTATGTTATGAACAAACATGTCAATTTATGACAGTTATGCATATTTATGAAAATACACCTTATGGACAAAAACTCGAAGAACTTAGAAGCTTCAGCTTGAACGTTGAAATAGAGACAAAGATGAATATGAAGGAGAGGAAGAAGAGTTCTTTTATGTTGTCCGAAAATGATGCTAATTGGTTTGGATTTATTTTCAGGGAAATGATCTAACAATTGAGATTAGGCATTTTTTTGACTTTCTGTTAACCGAGGCGCTGTCTTTTCAATCAGTTGCTGACATTAGTGGTGCAGGGATATTTTGAAATGCTCCAATCATACTACACCACGTGTAATGTGTAATTGATGCTCGCGTTTTCTCAAGGTAGGAAAATGATTATGGTGAAAACATAAAGTTTTGTCCAAAAGAAGCAATATGTGATCAAATTAGGGGTTGGACCTACTCGGAACAACCAATTCACTCCTATAATTGATCACATCGACTAAGGAGTAGGGGGCTAACTGTTGGGATATGATTTGATTAGGCCAAAATCATTAAGGTCCAGCGTGTGAAATTCAAATTGTGTTCTGAGGGAATCGAGCCTGATGGGAGTGTTTGATTTGAGACAGATTATTATCGTAAGCATCACTTGCTCATTGCTCGATTGACTAAAGGCATCGATCGATTTGATAGTTGTAGTTTGGTTGTAGTTTTTACTTGTTTCATTTTATGTGCATCTACACATTTCTCTTTGTTATTGTGAACGTTCGATGCAATGGCTACATGAAAGGACTTGATTGGGGATATAGAGTGTAACAACCAGTAAAAGGAGGATCGTTAAATTAAATTAAATAAGGTAGTTAAATAGAGTAAATGAACATAAAGGTAAATAAATGTAAATTAAATTGCTGAACTAAAATCTCATCAGCAATCATTATTACGTGGATGTTTACCACAAAGGTGGATAGGTTATTAAATAGAAATTAAATAAATAGTAATGCAAGACTGCTGAAAATTATCATCTTTAAAATAAATTATACTATGTAATTGATAGAGATGACAATGATATTGGGACAAGTCGAATAGTACACATGTCATACAACAGTTTTAGAGAAAAAATACCATTTCTACTCATGCTCCTTCTTTTTCAAACCTAGGAGGGGAATTTTAAAAACAAGTAAAACATGAACGAAAGTTTCAATAGGACAATCAGTTAAAAACTTGTTTAAAACTCACAGTTATAGAGAATAGAATTATTCACAAATCATACTTACTAAAAAAAATTAAATCTCAAGATATCTTAACCAAATCAATAAATACTTATTTATAAAAACTTGATAAAACACCACCGTACTGGTTTTAAAAATTGAAAAGAATATCAATACATAATAACTTCAAGATCAAAGATAGAAATCATTCTCAAAATCATTTAAGAACTAAACTTTTGTCAAGACAATTTACAAAAGGGGCTACCAAAGAAGAGATAGAAAATATCCTACCTTGTTTTCAAATTTAATATCATTAGCTCCAACAAAATTTAACGTAAGCTCCATCAGTGTTTAAAACTTTAAAAATCACACTTAAAGTCAGAAATTTCATTTATCAAATATCATTATGTTAATTTAATTATCAGTGTGCCTTTTTGACTCAAAATAATCATGAAACAAAATCATAATCCTTTTAAAACATTTCTAGATCATTAAACATTGAAAACTAGGAGCAAAACTATCATTTCATGGTGCTTAATCGACCTACCAAACATTCAGGTTTTGCTTGCTGAATTGTAGATATTCAGCCTCTCAGCCATATGAGTTCGGCCTGCTAAACTAGTTGAATCCAACATGATAAAGGTTAAGTTCGGCCTGCCGAACTATCAAAATTTGAAGAATTTCAAGTTTTAAGCCTCAGCTTCCCCAAGCTCAAAACCTAATTTAAACCTATTTATTACTATTTCAAGCCCAGAAAACATGCAGAAAACATAAGGAAACAACTTTAAACCTTTTAGAAACCAAAATCCCTAATGTTAAACACAATTTCACCTTTGACTTAAAAATCAAAGAAAAATGTAAAAACTTGGTTAAATTGATTTTTGCTCAAACAAAGCTTAGATTCACCAACAAATTCCATAACTCAAATTGAACATTATTTGAGCTCAAGAAGGATCGGATTCAACATTCAAGAAAAATTGAAAATTTAAAAATAAAGCTTGAAGTTTTGAAAAAGAAAGAAAGAAAGAGCTAACCTCAATGGACATTTTTGAAGAAGATTTTGTGGCTTGAACTTCGATTCCTCACCCTAAACCAGTGAGAAATTCAGAGAAGAAGAGAGGGAAGAAAGAGTTACAGTAGAGAGAGAGAGCAAGAAAGAGAAAAGAGAGTGAAAGAGAGAGAGTGAAATGAGAAAAAATAAAAAGGGTCAAGGGCATTTTTATAAATATGAAAAAATATGGTGTAAAAATGTCATTTGGTATTTTAAAACCAAAAATCAAATTTTTTAGATATAACAAATGCAACAAGATTTTAAATGACTGAAATTAATATCAAAATCACGCTTAACACACTTAATAATTAAATTTAATATAACTAATCTCACTTTAAAATCTATAGGCGTTACAGAGAGTGTGGCTGCAAGGTGATATAAGCAGAAGAGGAAGAAAGGCCCTTTTTGGTTATTTTTAATAGATAGGTGAAATAAAATGTTTTGAACAGTTATTATATATGTGTGTATATAAAAAGGGTCTATAATTCAAGAGACATTTCATGGATTATGAAAATCCATAGGAAATAATGTAAGTTCATGTTCTCACTTGACGATTCATAATTGAACAATAACAAACACATGATAATGACTCGTGGTTTCTTCAATCTTCCAATGATGTTTTCTGATTTACAACCCCTTTTAAAAGTAACCACGCGGGAGGAATTATTCAGTAAACCGTTTCTATCATGTGATTCTGTTTAATGGGACACCTGTTCAGTAAAAATATAACATTTGGAATATTTTGTTTATATAAGTTTTTTATAATTGTGTTTCTCTTTCCTCTTATATATTGTATTTATTTCTATGTCAAATCTCTATAATTACTCCATGTAAATCTTTTATATTAATTGTTTAGCTTTCAATAGTTTTTATTTTAAAATATTACTTTATAAGTATTAATGGCATTTCAAAGGACGATTTGATATATACATATACATATATATATATATAGGTAGGTATATATATGTAGGTATTTGTTTGTGAACTTCTATGTTGAATGTCAAGGGAGAAGCGTATGTTTCAGATTATATATTTATCAGGCCTATTTTGTATGTCTCTTCAAACTTTTAATAAATATGGTAACATTTTGTTGATCAACACCAAATGACCCTCTAATCATTAGCTTATAATCTTGTTTTATTACAATGAAAATAAAAAATTGTTTGAAGGTCATATGAATTCTCTTATGGATTTTATACAAACTAGAGATAACACTGAGTTTATTAATGGATAAAGTGAGAGTGATAATTTTCTTAGGAAATTAGTATATAATTAAGTTGCGGCTTATGAATTTAAAGAAAAAAGGATGATGCATTATAATGCAAAATATAAAGGTTAATGTAAACTCGAATAGTGCATTAATATGATTAGTATAACGACTTATTTTCTTTTTTAAACTTTTTGATTGCTGAGTTACATATATATAATTTTGTTGTTGTTTGTTTAGGATGATTTTCTTCTATATAATTCGAGAAACCATTTGCCTAATGTAACATTGCCCATGACAAAAGCAACGTTCTTAAGATTGAATTCACAGGAAAAAAAAAAAAAAAAAGGCAAGAGTTAATAGAAATGATGAAACAATTTTTAATTATAAAGTAATGTTCTAAAAATGAAAAGAAAATTATTTTAAGTTAACTTATTGGTGTAAAAGATTTTGTTTTGAACTAAATAATTAATAAAAAAAATATAAGTGGAGTAATTATATTAATTTTGAACTAAATAAGTAATAAAAAATTTACCGGGTGTTTGGCAAAGTGGTGGGAACTCAAACTCAGTTATGAACAGTATAAAGCTCTCACATGCTACAGTAACAATAAAAAAATTTGCTACAACATAAAGCTCTTACATGCTACAATAAAAGTGGGTTTAACCACTGATTCTTGCCACCTTTTAAATACCCCATAGACTAATTATAGAGATTTGACACAATAATAAAAAAATGCAGTATACATTAGAAAAAGAGACAAAAAATTGACATAAACAAACTGACCCAAATGTTAAACTTTTAGTACACGCAGTATACATTAGAAAAAGAGAAACACAATCACAAAAAATTGACATAAACAAACTAACCCAAACGTTAAACTCTTGGTATACGAGTGTACGAGTGTACCACATGATACAGGTCTACGAATAATTGCTACCATACGCGTGAATGTACGGTAGTGCATTTCCATCCACAGTTAGCGCGTTTGACTTTTGATCCCAATCAATTAAGGCTGCGTCGGTCCTGTTTGTCAACGATTTTGTGCGGTGGTGATGAGCATTTTTTTTTTTTTAATGTTGAACCACGCGGGAAGGTAGGTTTAAAGCCGCTTTTGACTTTTGAACGATTGACGACTTAAGTGGACAAAAATAGAAACAAAAGCAAAATAGATTAAAGAACTATTTGCTAGATTATATGCAATGTTATAGTTGACTACGACTCCATCTTTATCTTCAAGTCATTAAAAATTCCATATTTCAATTAAGAAGCAACTAATTTACCCTGTTTGATATAATGATAGAAGCTATAATTTTTACCACAAATTTAGTTATAAACTGTATAAAAATCTCACATATTATAATAACAATAAAAAAAATTACTATAATGTAAAACTCTCATATACTACAGTAAAACTAATTCAACCATTAGTTTCCACTACTCTTCCAAACACCCTTTTAGTCGTTATCTTCAACCGAGCAAAAAATCCAAACACTACAAACCCTTAAAGGTCCCTCAATGTTCAGGTAATTTAACCCAATTAATCTGTAATCGACCTTTAAAGAGACCCAAAAACAGTAAAAGTCTTTCAACACCAATAACTAAGTTCACAAAAACTCAAACTCAAGTTGCGGATTTAAGCAAACCAGTTCCCTGCTAATTGAAATGTTGGTTCCATCACCACAAACTTAATCCTCCTTTTCTAGAAGTCATTTATTTCAACTTCAATTAATAATAAAACAACTCTCAATAATGATCACAAAATGTATAATAATAACAAAAACATTTACTATCAATAATTTACAAAACAAATAAAAAAACCCCACAAAAAAGACATAAATTAGATCAATTTCATGTTAATTAAATACTGCACCGTTTTAACAATATTGAAAGAGATTCTTCCTCTATTCCATTCCCCCCCACCCCCCTAATATTTATGTCCCCAACTAATTTACATCCAACCCCACCCCAACTTTCTTCTCCTCAACTACTTTTGAGATGATTTAACAAAAAGAAGAAATTAATTAAAAAAATTAAAATCCCGGATAGTTGTCCTTCTCCGGTTGTTTCCTCACGGTTTCGCGACTGTTGACTAGAAACCAAAGGATACCCCACCAACCAGCGGCGCGTTGTCTTGCACGCCCCCGGGCTGCGCGTGGGCGTGGCGGTGTTCGCCCTCGTAAGTAACGATCAGCATAGCCGGATCGTCGAGTGCCCTCTCCACGTGCTTTCTAGCCGGACAACCCCTCACGGTGCTACACTTGTAATAACCCCTGAAATTACAAAAACGACAACGGGTTTTAGACTACTAAATCTTATTAATAAAAGTTATTGCTTAATTAAGTCAAAAGACTGTCGTATAAACCTTGGGTAAGGTGTGCCTTTGATCGGCTTTTGTCCATATTTCCTCCACGAGTACTCGTCCTGTGGAATATCGGCGATTTTTGAACTAATCGCCGGCACACGAATTGTCTTTTTCACCCGATTTTTCCTGAACCACAACAAAACGACAAAATATTAGGACTTTTTTTGGAGCGAAAAATTTAGGGACTTTCTAACTCATTAAATAATAATACTAATAATCATAATTAAGCCTTGTCAAATGACAATCGTGCGCCACCAATGCTAAAATGAACCAGGTGAGCACCCAAGCTTCACATCAGCTTTCGGTCAAACCTATAGAAACTCAAAAGTCTTCCCCACGCGGATGAAATGACCAATCTGTCCCATCAATCCATTTCTTCTCCTCTTTTTCTGTCGTTTTTTGAATTTTTATTTTATTATTTTTCTTTTGTCCCCCAGGACACGACGTTAGAAAAAGGTGACGCCGCACTGTCACCGTCGCTCGTGCCGTGTCCACTAATAGACTCTAACCTAACTCGTTGACCAAATAAACAGAGTTGACTAGCTCGGTTCAACTCACTCCTCACCGAGTCGTCCGCCGAGTTTGTCGCTTTATATAACTTAAAACTCAGATCGACTAAACTATTAGATTCTATTGTACGCCTCGAGTGCTAAAATGCGCGGGGTTAGGGATAAGAACAGTTACCTTCTCTTGGAGCAATGGCACTTTCCGGATCCAGACGCGGATCCCGATATCATCCCCGAGACGTCGCCTGAGAGTTCGTGCTCGTGACACCTCTTCTTGAACGGCGCCGTCGAGAGAGGCGGCTTCCCTCCAGATATCGTCGGCCCCGCGCCGCCGGAGGCAGCCAAGAAGATCGAGCCTTGCTTCCCGTTCGAGACGCTGCCGTCGCCGGTGATCGCCGACGACATGAACGATGAGCTCGACGAGACGCTGAACTCGAGCTCGGTGCTCTTGTGGCTGGAGCTGAGGAGGTTAGGCTTCGTGAAGTCTAGAGTCATGCGCTGCGGCGCCTGAGCCTGGGAGAAGGTCGCCGGAACTGTCGCCGGAGTCATGATCGGCGCCGGAGGGAAGTACGCCACCGCCGTCGCCGGAGAAGCAGTCTGAGCGGGAGCTGAGGTAAGGGTTTGGTGGGGAGGATGAGAGAGAGAGGCAGAGGAGGAGGCGGAGGAATTAGGCGGCGAAGAAGTAGAGGGAGGTTGAACCGGAGCGCGCCTGAACCGGGCGTGGCCGGTCCGGTTGAGGAGGGAGATGACCTTTTGGAACTTGGAAACGGTTGCGTCGGCGAGGTCCGTGCAGTCCGTCGACAGGTTGGGGTGAGTGTTATGGTTATTGTTGCTGATCTGTTGTTGTTGGTGAGAAAGGAATCGGATCAGGTGCTCCATGTTCTTCAAGCCTTGCGATGCAGCCTCCTGGATCGCCTTCTGATCGTCCATCTTCGGGAAGCCCATCAGCTCCACCGCCATTTAAGAGAGAGAGAGAGAGTGTGTTTGTGAAGATTTTAGAAGTGTTTGTGAGTGACGAAGGAAAACGAAGAGAAAGTTAGGAGGTCATGGACAAAGAGGAGAGTGTTCTGGAGAGGAAATGAAACGAAGGAAGTGGGAGATGGGAGGACGAGTGGGAGAGGATATAAAAAGGACGAAGGAAGGGGGATACCGGGTGACCGGCTCAAAAGGTTGAGAGAAAAAGAGAGAGAGAGAGTTCTGTGTGAGTCATAGTGGTTACTGATCGACGGCTGAGATGGGTTTGAATTTTTCTACCGGGAGTCGTGACCAAAGAATTCGAGGTTAAATTCAGAAGCTGGTCTTTTCTTTTGAAAGTGGTGGGTCCCCCACGTTTGAAAAATCAAAGTTGTGGTCATGGGTGTGTACGTTACAACTAGTAGACGTTCCTGTCTCACTAGTTCTAAGTTTTCTTCTTTTTATTTAAGTAAAAAATTAAAAATGGTAGGAAGAAAATCGATATTTAAAGGAGGTTGACGATACTAGAAACTGTGACTTTGGTAGCAGGGCCATTTTGGATTCTTCTTCTTTCTTTTTCACTTTTCTCTTTTGGTCAAAGTGTTTCCTTTGACAGAGTTTATTGTGCTTTGAAAATGTCTAGGGGCCTAACTTTTACGTTTGGTTATTCAAAATCTGTTGAGTAGCAGAACAAGTAGGTCATCTTGATATTTAACATTTTACATACTCGGTAGTTTAACTTAAAAAAAAACTTTCCAATTAAATCTTGATTTATTATGTCACACTACTTGAGAATGAGCATTTGGATGTTTCAAATTTATTGTTAAATTGACCTTTTAGAGGGGCATTGACTAAAACAAATTAACAATTTAGGTCAAATCTTTTGCACCACCTAATAATTTATGCTACCATATTTGTAATGAATTCATATTAACAATTGAAGAGAAAAGGAACAACCTTTTACACATATAATATGTTTTGTATTATCATATTTCTGGTAAAAATAAACATATATAATGAAAGAATATGTATGTATAAAAATAACCAATTAAAAAATTAAACATTTAGCTAAAACAGTATAATTTGTTGGTATGATTCATGCCAAACACTTTCTAATCTCATTATCTTTCTTACTTTGGCTTTTGATTTGAATAATGACCGTTTTTCATCATTTCAAAACTACTAGTTTGTCTTATTCAATTCTTTCGCTAGACCTCAATGATCTTGGTCAAAAGATCCTTTTCTGACGTCAAATATTATTCTAGCAACTTAAAACAACATAAAAAATTTAAAAAAAGCCTTGAAAGTTGAAATGGTAAAAGTTATAATTGAGTCCGCGTAATCAAGATATAGCTAATTCGACTCCAAATTTTCAAAACCATAACATAATTTTCCTTCAAGAGTCATTTAGTCTTTAAAATACTACGCCGTTTAGTGAAAAATACCGGTTTAGAAATTGGACGTTGGATTTCCTCAAAAAAAATGGATGTTGGAATGAAAAAAAAAAGACCCAAAAAAATTAAGAAAAGAAAAACATCAAACCTAAAATTAATTGATGAGAGAAGGCTGACCAAAAGTGGTGATCACGTGGAGGTCCTTCGTTTTTCTTTTTTAAATCTAAAATTGTTGACCAACTTTTGTATTTTTTTTTTTTTAAGAAACCGGGTGTTGCCGGTACCTCTTATGTAAACCGTTGGATGTTCTGTGTGGTGATCGAACGGCGGTGGTGGTGAAATAGAGTTGACTTGACTTTTTATTCATTCTCGAATATCTCGAAGTGGTGATGTTGTATTCGTCTTTCTCCACGTGGTGACGATATAGGGCACGATGAAAATTAAAATTAGCCATTCTTGTCTTTATTTATTTTTAATTATTTTTTTTCTTGATCTAGGAAAACAAGAAATTGATATTAGCTGTGGCCAAATAATAATAATAATAATAATGAACATGAGTTGAAGCGAGGGAGCCTTTTCCTTTGCTTTTGTTTTAAGGGGTGTTTGACAGTGACGAGAACCACTCAGTTTTTACCATAAATTCAGTTATGAACAGTAAAAAGTTTTCACATGCTACAGTAAAAAAATAAAAAAAAAATAAATTGCTACAGTGTAAAACTTTCACATGCTATAGTAAAAGTAGTTCCCACCACTTACTAAGGTTTTTTGTCTGAAAAATTAGTTGATATTTTAAATTTCAAACTTACTGAACTATCATATCTTATAACTTTTAAGTTTTGATTTTAAGTTTTAATTTATTTTTCAAACCAAGTGACAGATGGCCAAGCCAACAAAAAAAAAAAAAACATAGCTAGTTGGTTTTGTATTTTATTTGGTTAAT
>CAMOHE010052659.1:0-21147 GCA_946598075.1 Artocarpus hirsutus | reverse complement strand
ATTAGAAAAATACAAAAATAAAACCAAAGGGAAAAAACCCAAGTGAAATGCTCGTCACCAGAGGCTTCGCGGAAATGCCTTTTTCTATTTGTCTCGTATAAAAAGTAAATAAATTAACCCCAACAACTTTGGGTTATACTATATGTTAGGTTTTATATGTTATGAGTTGGCAAATTTGGCAAATTGATTCAATAAATTCGAAAATTAAAATTGCAGATTGAGCTACACGTTTTGACTTGAAAATTCTGCCTAAGGAGAATTCAAATCGGGAATAGAGATAAACTTCGAAGGAAATCTTAAATCTATAAAGATTCAAATAAAGCGTTGAAAAGAATTTTTTTTTAATTCTTTTAAAAGAAGAAGATTGCGTTTTGCTTTATGGAAGATTTAAAGAAGATATTTAGACAAAAAAATACCTTGGTTTTACCATCTAACCATAATAAAATCGTCTGTATGTTTTATTTGTTTATTGCTTTCGATAAATTTAATTAACTGAAATTTAATTGAATTTAGTAAATATTAAGTAGGTGTTTAGAAGAGTAGTGGAAACCAGTTGTGGGAATCACTTTTACTGTAGCATGTGAGAGTTTTACATTGTAACAAATTTTTTTATTGTTACTATAACATGTGAGAACTTTTTATTATTTATAACTGAATTTATGATAAAAACTGAGTAGTTTTAATCACTATCAAACACCCATAAGACCGATCTTTCACTGTCCTTAATGGGATTCGATATTCTTGTTAGATACGGCTTTCAGCTGTACCAATTAGCATTACGATATATGCATTTGCACCTTAACCTTATCATGATTGCTCTACGTTGAGCCACTTAGTCAAATTATTCGTTATCTTCAACATAATTATAGATATTTTCCCAACCACAGTGGGATTTCAATGTTTTACGTACATTGAATAATTTATTGGCTAAAGGCAGTTCTTACTTCCACGCGTCTTAAATAATAAATCACAACTTTCTCTCTCTGTTTTATTTTGTTTTTTTTTTTTTCTTTTGGATCATGCTTGTCTGTCAACTGCTGAGTAATTAGGAGTTATTTAGTCCACTTATTATGAGTTTTTTTATATAAAAAGAGAAGAAATATCATATATTTTTTAATGAGGTCAAACATGACTCGAATTATAAGTTAAGGTAGAATGATTTACAACCAATTAAATTGCCCTCACTTGTTTTACTTTTGAGTGAAACTAAACGAAACTCGAATCTTCAACCTATAATTAAGGTGAAAAACTTACAACCAACTAAATTATCTTCGCTTGTCTTTATCATGAGTTTTTAATGTTGGCAATTTCTACTCTTTAAAAATTATATATTTGCATTTTCTATCTGACAAATTAGTTTTTCATCATATATTAAAAGAAAACAATGGCTTTGCATACGAAAGAATTGGGAGCAAACGCACTTGCAAATATTAAAAAAAAAAAACTTGCATTCCATGAGCATCTCAAAAGTAAAACTTAACCGAATTAAAGAAATAACACGGATTGGCAATCGAATAACTTTTTTATTATTTCTCCAACGTCGTACAACTATATCTTAAAAAAATAGACAATATAATATTGTGGCCGTTTACTTCAAATAAAGAAATTAACATAATTCAGGAATATCCAAAAAGCTGATGCCAATTTTAATGTTCAATAATCTCTTCAATATCCCTGAGAATCCACCGTAATCCAATTTGACTTTCTTTATGTACTCTTACACATCAGCGGGCTTCCCAAGCCTCGCATAAACAACTATTTGATTGTGGGCACGTTTGATATACACAAAGATTTGCTTCTTTTTTATTTTATTTTTTTTTTAACAAAAGGCAAAATGAAATGAACAAATTCCAGTAATTATGATTTCAGTAATTCAGTTGTTATGTTAAAGGCATCCTAATTATTATTCATTATTATTATTTTGTTTTCCCAACATAAACAAAAAAAAAAAAAAAATCTTTGGTAAAGAACACAATTTTGCTCTACTAATGAAGCATGATGTTTCAGCCGTTGGATTAATTTTTTAACGATCCAATATGTGATAGTTTATGTTAAAAATTTACAATATACAATGCAAAACTGCTTTCAGTCGTAGATCAGACTATTAAAAATTTAATTTGATTGTTAAAACATTATACTCTACCAGTAAAACAAAATTACCTTTTCTACCCTAAGGATTCCTACTAAATGAATAACTTATGTAAAATAAGTTAGACTTAACCTTGTGTTTTAGTACTTATAGTTGCCGAACATCCCCTGACCTGGATTGAATCATAATAAAAATATTGTTATTGTTATTAAAAAAAAAGGGATGAGTGTCCTCCTTACATTGCGAGTTTATTAGCCACTTAGCAATCAACCGAGACTACAAATACTCACATTGCCAAACCTTTAGCCACTTAACAATCTATTGAGACAATAGATAGAATAGAAAGGAACCTAACTCATGCTTTCATCAACTAATAGCCAAATAATCCAAAGTCATATTAGCCTAGACCTAGGTGGATGCTATGGGAGTGAGTTGTAGTAGGTCGTCCTTTGCTGCTATACCGTCACCACCAGTGATTTGGTATTTTCTTTTGTATCTTCACACGAAATTGGTACATGTTGACTTAGTAAAAAAGGGTCATGTTAGCAACTCCAAACCATAAATCGGGCATGATAGATTCGTATTCAAAGGCAAACTTGACATTTATTCAACATAGCATTGACATTTAAAATGTATAACAATAGTCTAAGATACTTGGTGGTAGAGTTTAGCCTAGAAATATATCTAAACCTAACTTCACTATTAGGTATAAAGTTTAAATCTTCACCTCGAGGATTGTTTATACTAGTTTAAGTACATACAATGCACGTATTGAATTATAATTGAAATTTTTTTAACATAGATTGAAAACAACAATATGTCACAAAAATAAGAAAAAAAAAAACCTTGACTAAGAAATTGAAAAAGATTATGCAAATATAATTAGTAGTTCGAGTAAAAAGGTTACAGCTAATCGTAAGAATACTCAAAAAGATTATGCATATTTAAATAGTATCTTTAATTGTAAAAGAAGTTTGTAATAGTAAGAAGTAAAAGAGTTTATTAACTAAATATTGTTGGTCTAGTTTGTATGAGGCCCTTCCAAGAGCCTAAGCCTAGCATTCTCGTCTTGCAGAGCCATAAAGCTTGCTTAGGCCCAAAAATCCTTTTCTTACTGAAACATGCTAAGAAAACATGGCCATGGAGCAACATGTGCGTCTCTGGAAGCACCCAGTGTGCGCCTCTAGGAGAACGACTTCGGGAGGATCCATCTCACTTCGATACAACCTTTGTTCGAAGTGGCAGACTTGCTACAAAGGCGTCATGTGTATGCCTCCATGAGCACTTCTTGTTTGCATTTTTGGAGACGCTCTTATTGTATCTTAGGCATTTTAGACTTAGCAAAATGGCGAAACCTCATATTGAAGGAAGTATCACGCACATTAAGCCTCTAGAAATAGAAAGTCAAACCCAGTCAAACTCCTCTAGGAGCTTTAGGTCTAGAGGAAAGTGTAAGAATCAATGCAAAATCCAAAATTTGCCTTAATTAATACCCATTTACGACCAACCCGAAATTCAAACAAAGCAAGTCCTTGATGCATTTGCTCCATAGGGAATGGAGTGTAACATGTTCTTTCAGAACACAATGGTGCCACTCTTGGAGCAAACCATCAGCCTTCAACAATTTCTCCTATAAATACCCCATTTTCACCATTCAAGACAACAACTTTGAGAGGCTTACACCCATTCATTTCATGGCATTTTTGCTCTCAAGAAGCTCTAAAAGTCTTATTCTTCTTCCTCTTTTTCTTCTTCTTCTAAGTTTACGCTCTTCAAATTTTGAATTTTTTTGATAATTTCTTCTCATCTCTGTTATTGGAAATTAGGACCTTCCTCCAAGAATCCCTTGGCCTTTTTTGAGTTTTGTAAGAGTGTTTCCCAAAGTACTTGAGAATTTCACCAAAGCCTCTCACGACTTTTAGAAGCCTCCAAAACCTTTAGCTAAATCTTTCGGCAAACCAAACCCAGTGCTATAGGCGACCTACGTTTGCCTCTAAAGCATGCCCTTGGAAAACCAAAAGTTTTCCAACACATCGTCCTTGTAGTTGTAGTTTCTAGATCCCTCTTCCTTCATTTTATGTAGATGGCCTTTGAAGCATTTTTTTTTTAAACAAAGGATCTCATTGTTTTGTCCCTTCAGCCATAGTCACCAAACCTCTCTTTCTCTATTGTACAAAGATGCATCAAATTCAAGCCTGAAGACAACTTTGTTTCTCGCCCTCACAGAGGCAACTTTGTCTCTATCCTTCAAACCAAATCTCTATCAATCGTCAACTACTCCTCCCACTATCTCTACCTATGTCAATTCCTTCATTGTTGTATTTTATGTTCTGTTAATCTCACAATGGAACTTTGGCCTTTTGGTAATGAAATGACTAAAAATCATTTTTCTTTGGTTTATTTTGGGCCTAATAATCCCCATTGCACTGTTGGAGGTCCTACTAAAGCTACTTTGTATGGACATATCAAGTGCTTCAACCAAGTCAATATTGACACCAACAAATCAGAGACTTATACATGTACTTTCTTGACATGTCACACCCGCTAGATCTACCTATTGAAAAATGAGTATGCAACGAAATTTTCAAAAAAATGTAAATAAACTCTTTTTTCTATAAACGAGTTAGATATACTGTATATGATAAATTAACAAAAGATCTTTTCGTACCTTGTAAAATTAGAATTGCACTTCTAACAGGAAATCCTATGACAAAATTGCTAGTAAGATCATGTCCGAAAGAGTTTCATCTAACTAGTTTTCTTTACTATTCTTTATTCAACGATTGGAGTGCCAGTGAGCGCATGTCGATTGATTCTCCCCTTAGTAACTACTCCCTAAAATCATAAGATAATAATAAGAATTATTATGTTGAACAATAATTCTTTAGAGTGACAGAATTTTTATCTCTAGAAATCTCTCTTTAAACCTATTAAGTGACTTCACTTGTAATATAAAACCATAGGAATATGTTCTCTATTTATAACGGTTAGATGGTGACTTATTCTTATCAAATTAGGTTTTAAAATTCAAATTTGGATCAACTCCCGCAGCTAAATAGTGTTAAACGTAGATCAATGACGTGGCAAGAGGTGGTCGACTAGACTACACTATTTTCGATCGACTGGGTTGACATGGCATGCCCTTGCCACGTGTTTTTCAAGCTCTTGGAGAGCTACCCAATCTACCTGTTTGAACCGATTGGATAATTCTTACTTTATTTGGCATGGGTACTTTTCATAAAGCATCAGTTTTAATTTAAATAACCCAATATAGAAGTTATCCAATTAAAATAGTCATATACCGATAATCCCATTCAAATAAAATATACTTCAAATAATTCAACTTATTTATCTTGAATTAATAAATAAAATTAATTCAACCAATAAACTAAACATGAATTATTAAATCTAATTAATCGAATTTAAGCCAATCTTAAGAATTAACATAAGGTACCAATATGTCGGAAAAACATGCCTTATTGTTATAGGAAAATATGTAAGTTAGCAATTGGGGCCCGATAGACATATATAAATCAAGCTCCTATAATTATAACATAAGATACCCTCGACATGTATATTTTATAATTATCAACTCTAAAACTATCCTACTAAAAGCTAAGAGCTGCACTCTCAAACTATATATAAATTACGAAACTCCAATAAGTTAAACATCCATGATATATCATAATGTATAACATCCCCATAAAATATTCATAATCGGCTTAAGGATAAATTTCGTTTTACCTTTCCTATTATATTTATCTTATGTTCTATTATCTTACCATTAGAACATTTAATATTTATAACCAATACAAATAGTATATGATCTGGTTACATACATATATCCAAATAGTTGAGCACTTCAGTTTGCAATCATAGGTTAATACCTATAAGAGAATATCATTATCTCTACAAGAGAGCTATATATTTCATATCTATGAATAATGAGTCTATATTGTTCAAGAGTCATATCTTCAACATACTGATATGTGCAACTTCATATAAATTAGGTTGTCACGCTTTGGTATATAAAAAGACATAAGTCATAAATATAGATCCTTTGCTTCATTTCAGGATTACGATGTAACACATACAATTGTCTAAAACGAATTGATTTATTAACAGAATTATTAACTAAATAATTTATCTTTAGTCCCAAGCCAATATACTATCACCAATGACAATCTACCAATATTTCTACTCACTGAGTTCCACTTTGATGATTAAGACAAGTCATCTCCCGTTAGAGATGTAGACAATATAACAATCTTAACATGAATATAGTGTCTAACTTTATTCTTTCGATTGCAGACTTTTATATTTAGATTATCTCCTTAAAATTTATGTTTTTTGCATAATTTGTCAATCATATGTACGATCTTAAAGGTTTAGATTGACAGTCTTAGATTTTTGTTTGCTTATCATACATTCAACGTAAATGAACATAAAGAGGACATATTTGATATATGAAATAAATACTAAAGTCTTAATTCATTAAATGTTTTTAAAACAGTTACATCATTTAATCCTTAGGGCACATAGTCTAACATTACCGAACCCCACCACTAAACAATTAGGAAAATTATGAAATAAATAAACAAATATATATTTGATTAAAAATGTATATAATTTAGGGCTTTATGTGAGTAAATTAGATAAATCTTAAACTTGTTAAATCTGGTCATGGATAAATTAAGGATTTATGGGATAAATTTCATATTTGAACTTAGTCATGTGGTAAACTTGTGATTTACCAAGGAAATTTGAATGTATCAAATTTGATCACAATGTAAATATGGGATTTAACCATGGGTGAAAATATCGGTAACGATGAAAATATTGGTACTTCAGTTTTATGAAAATTTCAAAGAAATTATAGATACCGAGGGTAATTTCAGCAAAAAACAAAAATTTACATTGAGTATAACTTTAATACTTTGAGATACAATAAATATTAGAAGAAACGTAAATAAACATGATTCACATAAAAAACTTCATGCATATTAGAATTGTCTGTATCAAAATAAAAACTTGTGAGACTCAAATATGGTTGGTATGCTATATTGATTCAAACAATATTGATGCCATAACAAGTTATTTGAATTGTAATTAATATAGTTGTGAACATATCACCTATAGATTTGTTGGCTTCTTCTCACTATATTTTCATGAATAAGAAACTGTAAATCCTCCTGATTATTTGCCTGATTTAGGTATAGTATACTCGAATAAAGATAATTTAAAATTCTATAACCCTCATAGAGTATAGAATATAATAAATTATCGAAGAAAACATATGACAGAAATTTTGCTAAAATCTCTCGAAAATTTTTTACAAATTACACTATAGATTTCTTGATATTTGAACCGATATTTACCCACATTTTTTTTTATTTTGTCAAAACCAACATTACAGAGGAAAGAAATTTTAGTACTTTCAAAAAACCATAATTTTTGATATTTTGCCAATATTTATGTCCTTGGACTTGCATGATGAATTCAACTTTATTGTTATTTTATTTACTTTTTCAAAAATTCCTACAACTTATTTTATTTTGCCTAAGAAAAATACTATATGGCTTTTTTTTTTCTTTTTAGGGAGAAAGAACAAAATAGTAATTTTAGGTTTAGTAAATAATGTCATATGTTTTTAAAATATGTTACAAACAACATATTATGACAAATGGAGAATAAAAGCCCCAAAATACCCCACCTTTTTCTCCTCTCCATCTTCACCGACACCGGCAATGGGTAGGAAATACAGCATTTCCATGTTATTATCGTATTTGTAAATAATAAAAAAAATACCAGCGACATCGTTGGTTACCATGGATACCAACGACGTCTCCGGTGGCTGAGAAATATTGTATTAACATGTAAATACAAAAATTTACCTACAATCTTGCCGAATCTGTGAAATATCGCATCAACATGTAAGTACTGTATTTTCATGTAAATGTAAAAATTTACCAAAAAATAACCAAACACCACTGGCATCGGCAACGTCGCTGGCTGCTGGGAAACATTATATTAGCATCAAATATTATATTTTTATATAAATACAAAAATTTACATGTAAGCTTGCTTGACATAGGAAGTACCGTATTAACATGTAAATAAAAAAAATTTATGGCAACGTTATCGAACATCACCGACATCGGCGGCCAAGAAATATTATATCAATATATAAATACTGCTTTTGCATATAAATGCAAAAAATTTACTAGCAACCTCATTCGGACGTAAGAAATATTGTATTAATATGTTAATACAAATATTTACCAAAAAAGTTGTTAGACATTACAGCATCGGTGATATCGATGGCGACTGAAAAATATTGTATTAATATATAAGTATTTTTTCTTCATGTAAATACAAAAATTTACTAGCAACTTTGCTGAACTGAGAAAATATCGTGTTAGCATAAAAGTACCATATTTTCCTATTAATACCATATTAACTAAAAAAACATTCATATTTATCGGTTGATAACAATTAACATTACTAATCCAGTAAAAAGCACAACTGCAAAAAAAATGCTTGATTGACATTTCATAGAAAAAAATAACATCACGTTTCATTGTAAAGATACGACACCATCCACTCACCGCCAGCTACCACGACCGACATCCCTGCCATAACAAGACCATAACCTCCTGAAGAACAAAACCTTGGCTTCCCTGTCACTCATTGCTACGGTTTCTACCGCCAAACACCGTAAAACCCTTTCTGTCGTGTGACGTTCATCACCGTTGAAGTATGTCGCTTTAAAGGAACCCAACAACATAGCCAAGGGTTCGCCATCGTTATTGCTGTCGGGATCGTTCTTTAAATCTTCAAACAAATTTTCCATGTTGGTCTTCTTTAGCGACAAGCACATGGATCCTCGTGCGATCTTTTTTTGGTACGATCCTCAGCGACCTTTTCGGTGGGATACATTGGTGGTCTTCTCCGTCGCAATAGATCGAGGAAGTTTTAGGTGCGATCCTTGATGCTCTACTTTGTCAGATCCTTTGGCTATCTTCTCTGACAAGACAAGCATCGAATTGATTCCATTGGTGGTCACAGATCTTGCGATCTTCCTTCATCTGCACTCGAGAGCAAGAGAGAGAAGAGCACGATTCGATGCCCGCCCTCACTACTCTAGCGAGCTCGGCAACACTGACAATGATAGGGAGGAACATAGAGATGGAAAGAGATGGAGAGCTAGATGAGAGAGAGGAGAGAGAAAGAAACGTGTGGAGAGAGAAGCCATACAAGGAAGAGATAGATAAAGAAAAGAAAAACAATTTGAGGGTATTTCGAGGGTTTCAGTTGCTTTGAAACATTGATTTTTTAATATGCTATTTATTTTAATTTTTCAAAATATCTAAGATTATTTATTCATCAACTTATAAAATCTGGTATTTGCTACAATTTCATTTTTTTCCCTAGTTTTATTCATGGAGAAAACCTATCTTTGTTATTTACGTGAGAGTCAATTCAAGTATTCAGCCATTTAGATCCAATCAGTATTAAAAGAAAAAAAAAAAAAAAAAAAACCAATACACACACATAACTGTCTAAACAGGGCCACATAACTATTTTTGGGGTTCTTTACATGTCTTCGAGGTTTACTTATTAATAAATTTATTCTTTTATTTTTAAAAATTACATAAGTATTCGTTGAATTTGAAAAACATGTTTCAATTTTTATCCCATCCAAACTTTCTAAACGGAAAAAATATAGAGATAAAACAAAAATGCCCTTAACTAAACTGAATTTTTTTAAATATATATATTCTTCTGAAGAAATTTTTTTAAAAATATTTTAACATTTAAAAAGTTATAAACTTAAGATTTTTTTTTTTTGAAATTTGATGTTTTATTTTAAGAATTTTTATATTTTCAAATTTATAAAATATTTTTATAATTGGTTAAAAGCTATTATGTTTTTTTTTTTTTTACTTTTTTCTATTGATAGGAATAAAATTGAAATTAGTTTTTAAATTCAAAATATATCTTTGTAGTTTTTTAAAAAAAAAAACATATTGAGAAACAATTAAAACTAGAAAGTATAATTATGTAATCAATTTTCATTTTTTAAGTAAAAAAATCACCATATATGTATACAAAAATTAAAATAAGAGTTGGCATCCTAGCATCAAATATGCACACACACTCGTTTTCAAACAAAACGTTATAGAATGTTTACAAACTTATCGTTATTCGTATTGATGTAACACCTACTTATCGTTTCCGTTGTTCCAACTAAAACAAAAAAAAAAACAAAAAATACAAAAAAAACACATTATGTGTAAACTATAATTTATGCTTCATGTTGGTTTGACGTTTGTCATTTGATGCACATGTAAGTTTTCAGCTAAATGGAAAGGAAAAAAAAAAACAAACACACACACTATCCGTAAACTATTATTTACACTCCCTGTTTCTAAACTTTAGGTCGTTGGTCGATGTAAATATGCGTTTGACAACATAATTAGAAAAAAAAATTAAAATAAATTTATTTTAATGCATAAGAGCTTTACACCATAATAATTAGACCTATATAATTAAATTGACATTGCCAAACAAGTTTCCTCGTAAATGGAGTACTTGAGATTGAGATTAACTTAATTTTATATATATATAAAACAATTCGTGAATAAAATTTATAAATTAGAAGTTATAGAGGAATAACGATAAGGAAATAAATATCGCGTTTTATTATATTTGTTAAAAATTATAGTTACATCATGTTATATATTACTCTCTTTCTTCTTTTTTTTTTGGGAGTAAAGCATTCCTATGTTGCATTTATTACTTTTATGTAACAAACTAGCATGAAATAGACCAATTTTAAAGATATTAAAGAAAGCATATTTGCAAACATTATATAATGGCAGGCCGATTTCAATTCATTGAGAATAATTTTACTTCTTTATTCTCAGAAATAACATCGTTCTTCTTTTTTTCTCTCTCGTCTAATCATTCTTCTTTCTTTCTTTGTCCTCTAAGCCTCTCCTTTGCCCCTCTCCTCCACCGTCGCCTGCGCGAGGCCATGGGACCCACACATCAACGATCGAGTTTCATGACCTTGATGGCCACAGGAACCACACTTGAGGATTGTTGTCGGGTTTCATGACCTGTAGCTCGTAGTGGAAATTCCTGCTATCGTTGTTGTCGTCATGGATCCTCGGGACAGAGAGGGAAGTTGCAAGCTCACGACAATGATGAGAAATTGTCCTCGACGACGATCCTTGACAACAATTTGACGCATTGTTGTGATGGGGGGGATGTGAAAGTTGTAACACAGAGAGAGAGAGTGGGTGTTAGGTACAAATAAAATGCGGTAGTTTTGAAAGTTTGTGTTTACAAGTTCACATTTCCTCTTAAATTTCACCAATTAATTTTTATTCGTCTTCAAATTTGGCTTACTCCCCTCGTTTTTTTTATAAGATGTTTGGCTCTGAGTTAAAACTGATTATTTCTAATAAACAAACAATGTAAAACTCTCATACGCTACAGTAAAAGTCAAAAAAAGTTGTTGTAATGTAAAACTCTCACATGTTAAATGTTTTTAATCAAAGTTGATTCAAACAATAAATTCTAACCATACTTCTCAAACATCCTGTTATAACCAAATTTGTTTGTTTACCAAAGTTATGCCATCTAAAATATATTAAAGACAAAAAAAAGTCGTTTTTTGTTCGAGGTAAAGTTGAGATGTGGCTAAAACAATTAGTAAAATCCCCACTAAATGACATGTTTACAAGATTGCAATTCAACTGCAACAAATGTTTTCCAAATATTTTAAGAATAACATGATTAGTTATAAGTACTATAATAATTATTTCACTACAAAATTACGTAGTAATCATGATAATGGTCTTATTTTTTCCATTGGTAAACAAATATTGAGAACATTAGGTTGCATGTCTTGCGCCATATTTTCTTTATAGTTCTTATTTTACGTTTGGTTGGCCATTACTTTATCCATTTGGGTGACACAAGTCTAAAGCTACAAACATTCGCAGCATAAATGCAACTTTGGTGGCATTCACAAGGGAGGGTTAATAAGAGTAAGAACTCTTTAGAGAATGGAACTTTAAACACATCATTTTTTGTGAAAAAATTAGCCCAATTTTTACATCAAAGGGTTATGTTTTAAATTCAACTCCCCAGATGTGCTATAAGGCCTAATTGAGGGGGCCAAGTACCCAAGAGAGAGGGTCAATTTGAGCAATACCTCTCTGATGCATTGTTTTTTAATCTTACCACTTCTAGAACAAATTATATCATACCCATTTTAAAGAGTATAAAGACATAATTCATTAAAAGGATTTTAAACTAAGACATAGAAGTGTTATCTAAGAGTAGTTTGGCTTTTTGGGCTAGAAACAAATGGTATGAATCAAAAAAAGAAATAATAAGGATAGAACATAACAGCGATAGTAAAGAAGTGGTATGCCACCTAATTTACTCCAACAGAGATTCGGTTGACACAATTTTTGTAGCAACAGCAAAATTTCACTCCATTGCAACACAAGGTGTCCAGTTCCACACTAACGATACCGATAATGTATAGCATTGCATGCATTTAACTCTCAGATTGGTAGAAGGAATGAACAAAACTTCATAAAACAAGTTACGTCACAAACAAACAGCAATAATTAACCTACATCTGAACAAACATCTACAACCATAACCATCAGCCAGTAAAGGAAGTCTTGACTGCATAAAATTAAAAAACCAATCCCAGGAAGCATATTGAAAGGATGCCAAACTAAAACATGAAACAACTACCAGATGCATCAACTCATTTTTTAACTCTGGGAAATTTGAGCATTAGTGTATTATGATAATAACTAGATTTAAGATGCCTCACTGTTACAAGTTGAGCAGCAAATTCAACTGGCCAGTCAGGAAATTTAAGCATTCATATATTTTGATGATAACTAGGTTTTGGATACAAATGACTGAACTAGAAAGCAAATAAATAAAGAAATGCACTTAACTATGGACATGCAATCACCTCAACTTCTCGATCGTCTAAGGAGATTCCAATCCAGATTTTCACCTTTCGGCTTCTTGAAGCTGCCTTTCAGTTTACTTGCTGATGCCTGCTCATCGCCTTGGTCCCTTTTGGGTGATTTATTTGGACGTTGAGATTCAGGCACTACATGAGACTGTTTTCTTTTATGGTCTCCATTTGCTTTGGATTTTGGTTTATGTGTATTTGAACACTCTGCTTCATCCACTGAGGACACATTTTCTCTGTAGCAAACCAGTTGGAAAATTGAGTTAGACAAAGAAAATATTGGCATGTTTGGAGCATAGGTTTGAAAGTCTTAAACAGAAATTCAAATTTTTGCCAGAGAAAACATTGCAACAATAAGGTTTGAATTGTAGTTCAAATTGTGAATTGAACAAGGTATATGCTTGGTAATGGAGACTATCCCTGAACAAGATTTCCGTAAATTTATTACCCTATGGTTGCAAAAGACTAAGAAAACAGAAAAAGGTGCTGAGAATTTAAAATGTCCAATGACCCACCTAAATGATACTCTTCCACTTTCAGTTCCGGAAGAAGTGGCAGGGCATGCCGGTTGACGAGATTTTGATGCTTCTTCATTCAGTTTCTGCCGTGAAAACGCTTTGACAAGATGAAAACAGAACCCAAAAGACACAGAAGATGAATAGTTATTGGAAATACTTGCACTCGTCCATGGACTTTTATACTCACATCAATAGACGGGTTGAAGCTTTGGAAGGACATTCGACCTTTTACAGCTCCTGGATGCGGGTTGCCTTCCATTATTACCACACTGCACGTATAGAGACAGCAACAATCGTAAATATCAAAACAAAAGAAATTTTGAACAAGAAAAGCATGTGAACTGGTACAAGTCATTCGGTAGCGTTCTCTGGCAGAGGCTTGCACTCTCTTCACTCCAATCACCAAATTCTTATGCATGCTTACAAGCTATTAACTAAGAAACATAATAGCTGTATTTAAGTTTTTTTCAATAGAGCCGTATCTAAGTACCTAAGTTTTCAAGGTTATTCAAACGTTGAAGTCGCCATTTACATTTTGAAGCTGTTTAAGAAATAAATCAGGGTACTCCTACAGTCCTATGTTACAAACCGTCTGCTGCTACGTGTAAGCTAAAAGAGTGTGTCATCACTACTATGCATGATAAAACTGTTACACAACAGCCTCTCAGTTATACACCGACCAAATGTTAAGTACATTTTCAAAAGATTTCGAGAATGCCAATAAAAAAATTGAAACTAATCCACATAACTACAATGTGCCAACTGCCAAGAATAACAGGTAAACAAAACACTAAAGAAACCACTTTTATTGATACTAAGCATAAAAGTTCTGCCTGGAAAGTATTAAACATTCTTGTTGGAGAGAAAGAAAAGCCGCAAAAATGTTTTAATCACGGAAAAGAAAGGTTGGGGCATTATGCCATTCCTTCCTTTAGAGCATTTCCAATGCAATACTAAATTGATGTACCAATGGCAAATTTAACATTTAAGTGTAAGAAAACACTCCCCAATGCAATGCTAAATTTATTATATGTTAAACTTTGGTTGCAAATTAAACTTGGTGGCAAATTTGCAACCAAAGTTTGCCACTAAGTTTAACATATAGCAAATTTAGAAATTGATTCTAATTTGTTGATAGGTTGACTTTTTTCTTTAAAAATTACAACATTCTCACTTTTCAATTATTTTAATATTAAAAGTTTATTTTTAGATGTTTCAAAGTTCAATATTAATGACAAAAGGCAAATATGGCATTTCAAATAGCATTATGTATTGGAGTATAAAACAATATAATATGTCAAACATCTTATTTTTATACTTTTTGGTAGCAAATGAAACATTAACAGTGGCATTTGCATTGGAGATGGTCTTAGTCGTGAATAGCAGGCTGGCTTTGGCGGAACTAGGAGTTAGGTTGGCCCTCTATCCCAAAAAATAAACCCAAAAAAATTAAAATCTTCAAAGAAATAGCTCAAAACAGGAAAACCTTACTTACAAGGTATTTGACAGAGCAATTCGAACTAAAAAAATTGGTTCAAATACTTTAGCATATAAGAGCTTTGCATTATAATTTCGTTTTGATTTACACTATAATATGTGAAAGCTTTCTACTGCTATCGAATTGGGATGAACCAATGAGCCAAACACCTTACAACATACTTGTAGGCAAATCTCGTACAATCTAATACTAATCACAATTAACGCTGTAAATAAAGAAACAAAAAGTCAAAAGTCTTAGAACAAATCAACAGCAATAAAAAGAGAGAGGAAAACTACCACTTCCTAGTAACGCTACCGTGGGAAGTAAAATCCCCCTCAGGTTTGACCTCTTCTTTTTTCACCATCTCCTCTCTCTGAGCCGCTCTTTGCATGAACTATGGCGATAATATATACATACATATATTTATTTATATATCAAAGAAAGTAAAAAAAAAAAAAAAAAACCAAAAACAAAATGAAAGAAAAAAAACCATAGCAAGTTCAGAAGGTTATCAAACATCAACATTGGAATTCCAGAAATATAGATATAATCAAGAATTCCCAGATGAATTCAAGTACAATACAGTAAAAATTCCAAGTGGGCCTTTCAAAATTTTGATGAATTAATAAATATCGAAAAATTTTACAGAGAGAGAGTTGGTCTCATGTGTCTCTTTACCTTCAAATTTTTCAGAGTACTGGAAAGCTCTCGTTTAGCCATATTGTCTTCAAATCCGATACAAATCTACCAATTAAGACGAGAACTTCGAGCTCAAATCTCCAAGAAAGGATTCCTGTGCCGCAAGGACGAACAAGAAAATTGAAACCGAGGGTTTCACACGACGACAAAAGAATGGGAACCGAAAGTAAACGACAGATTTTGCCCTATTTATGTACTGGGCTTGTTTTCCGACGGGCCACTTACGCCCACAAATCAAACGCTGGCGTAAACAAGGGAACGGCCCAAACTGTTTTGTGATTCTGAATTAGCTCTGCAAGCGTGAATAAAAAGGTTGATTATATTGTTAATTTTAATTTATTTTTTTAAAATAATGATAATATACATATTTAGATTTCAAACATATTATGATATTATTATATTTTAAAAAAAATTATAAACTTAGGCTATTTGTTATTTAAATTTAAATTGATATCTAAAATAATGATTTTAAAAGTCCTTTGTTAAAAGATGGAATTTTTTTTATCGACAATCACCATTTTATTGACAAATTGAAATTAGGGTGTTAGCCGAATTTTACTCCTACTAAAAGAATGGTTCTACTACGATTACTGCAAGAGAAGTCTGAATCATCTATTAGCAATCTGAAATCCTCAACGAGTGTTCATGCACTAATAGGAATTCCTCCATAAGTGGTAATCAATTCGCAACCACCTGTTGGTTCTCATGCAGAGAGGTTGAAGCATGATGATATACTATCTATAACTTTTCCACAATATTTTTATAATATTTTTGTTTGAGAATTGTACGAGATTTTTAATAATGGTTTTTAGGGTGCTATGTTATAAAATTAATGAAATAGCATAACTTTGTCTTTTTTGGTTTTGTTTTAATAAATTGTTGATATAATATTCATGTCTTTGTGTCTTTGTTATTATTAAGTCCTTTATTAGTCGTATATGAGTCTTTAGTTCTTTTTTAGATTGATAGTATTATCGTTTATCATTAAGTTAATGATTGTTCATGTTATTTCTTTTTTGTATTAATTGTGTGAATGTTTTGGATTTATAATGCAGCTCATATTACATTAAATTAATGATATGTCATTTTTATGGTTTTTTTTTTTGTAATTTAATGAAATTAATGACTTTAATGGTTTTATTAATGCAATTATATCTTATTATATTAATAATATTCCTTTATTGAGTTTCTGCTTCTTGTATTGTAAGAAACTTATCAACCTACTTTAATGATTTTATTAATGTAATTAAATCTTATTAAATTAATGATATTCCTTTATTGGGTTTCTGCTTCTTGTGTTGCAAGTAAATTATTGACGTCAATGTGTGTATTTTTGTTATAGTATAATTAATTTAACAATTTATTGTTACTCAATTTTTGTATGTCACATTTTATTTCAGAATCGTATTTTGCTGTTACTGAGGAAGTAATAAAAGTCAAAATGAATAAATATATATTCAAAACAGAAGTAATTTTAACACTTAAGTTAAAACTTTATAACATACAAAAATTACTATTCGAAATAGGGTGGTTTGGTCACTTGTTAGAAATGAGGATTGCAAAATTTCCTTCACAAAGTCCTATCATGCTCATAATAGAGTTGATAAGCTATATTTTGACATTGATTGTGAATATCGAACATTTGACACAAAGGATTTTGCTCTTAATATTGGATTGAATTGCGGAACATAAAAAACGTATACATCTACTGAGATTAAATCTAGATTGAAGGAAAAATATTTTCTAATGTAATCAGCAGTCCAAGAAATAGAATTAAACTCTTTAATGGATGACAATCTTAAGGCAATTGTGAGAATATTGTTAATTTGTGGAATCTGTATTACCTTCACGCACTAATCCTTAGAAACCAAAAAATTCAAATTGTTCATGATGACTACTGGAAAATGTTTGATGGAGACGACTTATTTAACAAGCATCCAAGGGCAGCGAAGCATTCACAAGGACCATAGAGGGCATCAAGAAAACAACTAACTCTTGGAATACTGTTAATAGTTATGAAATTTGTAGATTCCCACTTGCAGTTGTAGGTTGAGCGTATGAAATAAGTCCAGTGTTTTAGAAAATGGGCTTTACACATAACTGAAATGATTATATACTCTCACGAATCCTAGGATGGAGTTTAGATAATCAACCAGTTTTTTTTCAAGCAAGATACTTGTTTGTAAATTTTCTTGTACTACAAGAATTAATCTTTTTTAGATGTTAAAAAGTATTTAGTAGCATTATTAATGTTATTTAGTATGCATTATTATTATTATTATTTTACCTGCGCTTAATTGGATTTAGCAAGTTTTTTAACATTAACTTTCGTAGTATGGTTTTCATTTTATTATTATTGGGCTTTTAAAATATTTTTTTTGTTTAAAATATAGGTTGTGGTAAATACTTTAGTTGTATCAAGCTCTAAGTTGGGGCATCGTATTTGGCTACTTTTTATGGTATTATTGATGAATGTCCATCCTATGGTGAAGGAAATTTGAACCAAATGATCATGAATGATGATGGCTTCAACATTAAAGAGACACCAACTTTGAATCTCGAGCAAAGTGATGGAATTGTAAAATTGAAAAGGCTCAAAACGAAGTTAGTGTTAAATTAGATTAGTTGTTACCATAATTAAGGAAATACACCGGGCGATAATGGTAAAACCACCCGTGCCATTTGCAAACCACGATAGTTTTAACCGTATTCTACTAACAACAGACATACAAACGTTGATGGATTTGTCTAAACAACCTTCTAAAATAAATAATGATAACTGGTTTTTAAGCTTTATTTTTAATGAATCTGTCATTAAAATAATAGATGTGATGGTGTTATTGTTACTTAAGCAGCATACATGATTTGGTTTCATATTTGTATAAGAATTAGGATAGTAGCATCCATCATGAGAACAGGAAAAAGATAATTGATGATGGTATACACGTTCAAGTTTGTGTCTTTTTCGTTCTTCTTTTTTTTTTATTTTTATTTTTTATGGATTTGCCATTAAAATAATGAGTGCATGAGTTTCGTCATTCCGTAAGCATCATACGTATTTGGGTTTTATTTTATTTTATTATTTTTTATTTTACAGGCGCAGGACTCTGATAGTAGCATCAATCATGAGAATAGGACAAAGAAGAGAAATGATACTGTACGTATGTTCAAGTTTTATTTTTTATTTTTATATATTTAATGAATTGGTGTCGTCATAATAAAAGATTTGATAGTAGTACTTAAAAATAATGTGCAGGATTCTTGAAGAATTCCGACTAATGTGGGAAGAACTATAATTCACAAAGTTAGTAATGAAAATAAAAAAGAAGTCTCCAAAAAGTTGCTTTTTTCTTTTTCTTTTTTTTTTAATTTTTAATTACGATTTAATATATTAAAATAACCTCTTTTGTTATCATATGAAGATTATTAATGCACAAGATTATGTAATTGATTAGCACAAAGTCAAAAGAATTGTAGCCCATGTTGATGTAATTTGTGTCATAGATTATGTAAAGATAGTATTTTAATCAGTATCATATAAATAATTCCGTTTGATGTTATGATCATTATGTTAATGCTATCACAACAAAGATAAACCCGTCAAAGTGAATTATAGACCTATTAATGACAATAAATCACTTAGAATCAAGGAAGAAAAAGGAAATACAAGAAGCGGTAGAAAGAAGATTATCATTAATTTAACTTTATATTAATTACATTAATAAAACATTAAATTCAATAACTTTAATATGTGAATTACAATCCGATTCAGAAACCAAAAAAGGAAAAATAAAATACATAAAGCTAGTAAAGGATGGGATATTATTAATTTAACGTAATACTAAACTACATTACAAATTTAGAGCATTAACACAGTCATTAAGTTTAGTTTAATGATATGACCGTTATATTAATGTCACATGTATTGCAACCAACAAAAAGGGATGCAGAGCGTAAAAGAAATGTAGCAATCTCTCTAAACACTACATTGGCTATCATGTTCTTGCAATATTCTACTATGTGGTGACTTAGGCCTCCTATTTGCATGGTAACTATATATAAACAACCATCTTTATTTTTTTTTAATTTTTAAATTAAAATGTAATGCAACTAGTTCTTGGTTTCACATGTCGAGATAAATACAAGTAAACTATCAAGAGTAACTCGTTTATGTGTTTGGGAAGGCAGTAAAGATGGCATATCATTAATTTAATCTAATAGTAAACTAGGTTACATATCGAAAACATTAAAACAATTATCAAGTTTCATTTAATGAAATGATAATTGTATGTTACTAAGAGGCTTCTCCTTCCCTACATATGTTGAGACAAGTTGGGTTGTTAAATAAAAATTTTGTGCATAATTGTATAGTGAAAGGTTATGTAACGCCCCTATATGGAGGTTAACAGTATTGAATAAATAAAAATAAACTTAGATTCAATATTATTTAAATCTATTAAACAATGCCCATGGGTCTTTGAACAAAAATAAATATTTAAAATACAAACAACAGTTTTTAATGTAGCACCAAATATTTAAAATACAGTCATAATCACCATAGTACAATTCCCAAATAACTTAACACAGCCATCACAAAGTAAATACGAATCTTACATAATCTAGATGAGTTACAGTTTAACAAAGATCTTCCAACACGAATTCAACAGTGTTGTTGCTTATTTCTCGTCAAATAAGTTGCACTGAGTTCCACCTGAGAGATGTAGATATGATAGGGATGAGCATCAACATGCTCAGTAGGAAAAATCATTACTCATCTTAAGGTTTATTCATTACCACATTAAAACTGCATGGTTAGTTAATTTACATCATATACCAGATTATGACGTTTATTATGATCATATCTTGTGGATACCATAGTTAACCATTACCAGGTTTCACACTTATACATACATATAAATATTACAATTCACCATTATTCCTAGGTATCCACATTACACAAAGTATCACTCAATTCATCGAAACCCAAATGGGCGTGCTTGGCCACCCTCCAAACATTCCGAGGGTATTCCGGTGAGGGGACATCAAACCCCGAGTCCTCACCAAGTCGATTCCTGTACAGTGCGTTCTGGGACTTTCGACCCAAGAAAGCGTCATCACCTTCCCCCTATTTTACCTTTTAGGGTATTCGTGCCCAAGGACGTAACCGCCACCCTCTTCACGTTTCACCTTCTCAATATTTAATCATCATTGAAAGAATCAATCTTCCTAACCATGCTTCTCAATTTATAACAACATATGTTAATTCATTATGTTCCTCGCTAATCAATACAAGGCGAGTTCATGTCATAGTTTCATACGTGATTCTCATATAATAACAGTT
>CAMOHE010052657.1:10779-29564 GCA_946598075.1 Artocarpus hirsutus | reverse complement strand
ATATATATATATATATATATATATATACGTACACACACTTGAAGAAATTGCATAATTTGGTTTGCGTTACAAGCGGAAATGATTGAACTTTTACATTCATTATTTGTAAAATATTAGAAAGATTAAATCCAAAAAAAAAAATGGATGAATAGTTTTTTATTTTTTTTAAGTAAATAAATCAATACCTAGCTAGTTTAATGGACAAAAAACTGTTCTGTTTAACCAACTACTAGATTTTGAATCCTATTGAAAGTAACTGCTAGCGGCTATGGACTAGTAGGATAAACTCCATGCAGTTAAAAGGGCCTTTTATATACAATGCAAGGCTCGCAAGGACTCATGTACTGGTGGGGCACAGAGGAAATATTCGATTGCAATTTCTGACTTTGCAGACTTCTGAGGTACGGTAACTTGGACTCCTTCAATCAATTTTTCAATTCTCAAATTATTTGCCATGTCATATTTATTTAATTTTTTTTTTTTTAGTCTTGTTCACACAACCCAATTCAACATATTTTAGTCATATCACATTCAATACAATCAAAGTTTGGTTTTTTATCAAAGTTTGTTGAGGCTGACGTAATTAATCTCGTTTTGTTGACATATTTTGATTCTTATCAACATAATCCATTTGCTTAAAATGAGAGATTATGGTGTGCTAAAGCCCGTATATGACTAATACATTACCTGTCGGGCCTGTTGGGCTCTCGTAGTTATTGGCAGAGCTTCCTGTCGTTTTATAGTAGGACATGCCGTTTGGTAGTTTTGTTCACACTTAAAAAAAAAAAAAAAAAACGCAAAATTGATTGCTGAAATGTTTGGTCCCCCACCCCACAACCCCAACAAACCCAACCCCCCCCCCCCCAATGGTAGCTGTAAATGTTCGTTCTTGTGCTCAGAGAAGTCACTAACATTGTAATAAAGTGTTCTTTATTAAATTTTTTTTACGATTGATATATATATATATATATATATATATATACGTACACACACTTGAAGAAATTGCATAATTTGGTTTGCGTTACAAGCGGAAATGATTGAACTTTTACATTCATTATTTGTAAAATATTAAAAAGATTAAATCCAAAAAAAAAAATAGATGAATAGTTTTTTATTTTCTTTAAGTAAATAAATCAACACTTAGCTATTTCAGTTGACAAAAAACTGTTCTATTTAACAAATTACTAGATTTTGAATCCTATTAAAAGTAACTGTTAAGAGCTGGACTAGTAAGGTAAACTCCGTGGAGTTAAAAAGGGGCCTTTTATATACAATGCAAGACTCGCTAGGACTCAAGTACTGGTGGGGCACAGAGGAAATTTTCGATTGCAATTTCTGACTTTGCAGACTTCTGAGGTACGGTAACTTAGACTCCTTCAATCAATTTTTCAATTCTCAAATTATTTGCCATGTCATATTTATTTACTTTTTTTTTAAGTCTTGTTCACACAACCCAATTCAACATATTTTAGTCATATCACATTCAATACAATCAAAGTTTGGTTTTTTGAAATTTTATCCAATTTAATTTGGTAGTATTGTACTATCTATCTAATTTAATCTAATCTAATCGAGGGTGGTTTAGATTGAATTGGTCCCATCAGTTTTAAGCTTAAGGTTTTTGTACCTTTTTTTTAAAGCTTTTTTCCTCTTTTTGACCTGTGCATATGATCTTTTTAACATAGTTTAACCCAAATAAGCATATAAATTCTAAATTACAAACTTCAAGTTGATTAAACATCCAACACTTGCAATTAAGGTCATAAATTGGTAAACTATAACACTTTGAATTTTAAATAAGACGTATCTTGTGACTAACCTAAATTATTAGTATGCTAATTTAATTATCACGACATTTGCATAAATCATGATTCATATAAATTTTTATTTAATTTTAAAGAGTTTAAAGGTATCATTTTGAAATACTTATTTTTGAAACATTTACCCACACATGTGCCATTATCTCGGTACTTAATTACAAAGTGCCACAACTACTTTTCCTTTTGTCCTATACGTGAAAAGCCCATCAGATTCCCTTGAGATGTTAAGTATCTTCTTCCAAAACCTGAACCAAGGGACCAACAAGTCACATGCTACCTCACTTTACCATTTTAAAATGCAAGAATTTAAGCCTTTGTCAATCTCTCTCTCTCTCATATCTTAGTCAGACTTGTGTCAAGACCCACACATTATACCCAACACTACCAAAACACAAACCAAAGCCACTTTTCTTGCCATCTCCAACTTCTCTCTCCTTCTCCCACTCTTCAATTTCCGCGGGGATACAGTTTTTTTCTTTAATAATAATAATAATAATAATATAGTATTTCTTAATCACAGTTCAGTCTGTCCATTTTGGCTTGGCTCATTGTCATGTAAATCTTAACAACATATATCAAACTTCAAATTTGCTAAGCTCTCTCTTTCCAAAATTCCCCCTTCTCTATAGAATTCTCCCCCTCTCTCTTTAAAATTCAAAATTTGTTTTTTATAAACATTTTTTAAAAAAATAATAAACTAAAAACAAAAGAGAACAATGCCAACAAGTTCTTGCGTTGTGGAAATGCTTTGGAAGAATGTCTTGTTGACGACATGGCGTTTGTCGTTTGGGTACCAATCCTTTATCTCATTTGCCGGTGTTAAAAAACCTCACTCTCTTTTCTTTTGAGCACAAAACCATTGTCATTATACCTGAAATACGGCCCACCATCGGTCTTTGCAGCAGTTCAACCATTATAAGCAAATGACGCCCTTAAATAATTCCTTAAACAATTGAAACCACATGTCTCTTTTTGTCATTATGTTTAATCCTTTTTTCTTTTTTTTTATAAAGTTTCCTTGTAGTGTAGGACATATCGCTTCTTTCTTCTTTTTCGTTTGTTTGTTTATTTTTTTTAATAGATACTTGCATTCCCAGTTAAGGAGATACAAACGCTAATTCTGACCTGATAAACGAAGACACTTGATCCTAATACCAAATTGAGTCCACCATAGCAAAACCGGTTCGATCAATTGAAACTTTTTTGTTCGAACGGATGTTTTCAAACACACTATTTAGGAGGAAAAAAAGATTAGTAATATTGAGACTAATTTAATAAACGTACACAAATTAAGTAAATTGAAATAAATTTAAACAAACATTCAATTATAAATCCCAAAATCAAATAAAAGCATTTCCTCAATTTATTGCAACCGTAATCTAGTATCCGTTTCAAAAAGCTATCCATAGGGGAAGTCATGTCAGACCCAATTATTCATTGGATTATTTACTTTCAAATTTAACTTGATAAATAACTATCATTATCATTTTTGGGGCCTAAATTCCATTAATAGACCTTCATTAGGAAGGTTAATAACAAAATTTATTTGAGTGTCTAAACTATTGTTTCAATCTCTACATTCTCCACTAAAATTGTCCACCATAGGGGTGAACAATCCTATTAAAAAATATTTTAATTTATCCTTAAGAGATCCAATCAAATAAAATATCTAATATATACGTTCCGAAGGGAGCATCGTATTGTGAAGTTGAGGCATATATAATTTTATTTTTAAACCAACAACGAAGCCTTTGGGAATTATCTTAAATTTTCCCGCTCCCACTCAATATTTTAAAACTTTGATTTGTACTTTAACAATTATTTTTTATTAAATCCTATTATTAATTACATGCTGCTTCCTAAATAATATTTTATAATTGAAATATAATATTACTTAAAGTCATGTAAAACCCAAACAATAATAACAATCATAATTGTTAAAAATGATATCATCATGTATAGAGTAGTACTTATTCTATATAGCATATTAATCAACACATATGGTAATATAAAAATAATAATAAACTAAACAACCTTAATCCATGGGTTCCGAGAGAAAAATAAAATACAAGCCTATTACAAAGAAATAACTTGATTCTTTTTTTTTTTTTTTTCTCTATCAATTTTTACTTCTTGGGTAGCCTTGAGTCTTCTATTTTTCTTTTCCTTCGTTCAGCTGGTAATATGCTGGGCTATCAGAAATTTCCATTGATTAGTAAACTATCCAATTACCAGGTTGGTCCATCGACTAAAACAAATAGCTGGGCGACCAGACCCTTAAAACCCATGTTGGGCTGCTTTCGGCTGCAGCAGCTCTAAAATGTTGTTTGGACATTCCATATGGATCCTCCCGCAAGCCCCAAGCCTAAGAATTATTTTGGGTTTTTTTTAGATTTACTTTCAGCAAACATTCCGGTTGAAAGTCTTCAATCTCTTACGTTCTTGCTGCTAGTAATCATCAAAAATTACATAAAAATTCTAATGCCCCATGTGAGGCTTACATGAATGCTAAAAAAATAAATAAAAGAAAAAAATTCTAGGGAAAAACATGATGATGATAGATTACCTCTTTGTTATAAACCTAAAAATTTAATTACAAGCAAAACTCTACCATGAATGAATCAAGACAAACCAAATATTGTAAAATTATCATCTACTATAAAAATGACAAACCACCATGCTTATCACAACATGATAATCATAGAATCCTATTATCTCTCATCTAATGCAAACATCATTCATATAGCATAACCTATAATACCGATTTCATGTCATTATCTTTTATATTAATATGAGGTGTCTTTGATACCATTTATAGGAGAAAAAAATTCTAAAACGTGCAATCTTATGAGCTATGTGAAAAACAAAAATCTTACAACAATAATCATACATTCGGGCACAGCAGAAATATCTTATATCATGGATTGTCTCATAGAATATACACGAAAGAATTAAAAATCGTATCTTAGTTAAATTGGCAATGACGCTAACACAAGATCTTATGATGAATTCTATCACTAAAAGATCTTCCAGACTGTAACTCAATATTGGCTACACTAGGCAAGTGGACATATTATGCACTACAATAATTAAAGAAAGATAAGCAAATATTAACACTAAAATCAATATCAAAGAAAACTAGAATGAATTTTTCTTGATTTTGCTTTGATTTTTCCCATTGCAAAAATCTTTTTGTACCCAAACCACACAAAAAAAAATCTTGAAATTTTTCTCTGTGTTTTTTCTCAAGGAGGAATATTTTTAGGTGATTTTTTTCTTTTATTGCCGAGTGCTTAATTTGAAAAACAGACTCTTGTATTAATATATATACATATATATATATAATATAATATAAGCCTTTTTCAAAAAAAATAAATAAATAACTTATATTTTATATTATTTAAGTTTTTTTTTTTAATAACTATATGTGGGATTTACTCCCACGTTTGGAGTGTGAAGTTGCATACTCTACTTCATGAGTGAAGTGGGTGTAACTCACACCTGTCGGATGATGGGATCATGCTATCTAAGTTTAAACCAATTTAATTTTAAATAATAATTTATTAGAATTTAATACAAAATCAACTAATCAAAAATTACAAGTATCACGTAATTTAACTCATACATTTTATATTTAATTCAACTCAACAACTAATTTGAATATCTAAAATCCATAAAAAAAAAAGAAAAAAGAAATGCTATGATAAGAATCTCTTAAAGGATCTTATTTATAAGACTTGTTTTCTTAAGCCATTGATTTAATCTAGTGGTTCAAAAACTTTAAATCTACTTAATTACAATAGGCCATCCCTCACACTATCATAACTAAGTTAAAATTAAAAAACCTAATAATTTAACAAAAAAACAAAATAAAGAAAAAAAACAAAAAAAGAATGCGGTAGCCACAACAAGGCTCTCCAATGGTTTGCGAGCTCGACAGAATTGCGAGAGCGACAGTGTAGGAGCAGCAGCAAGGTCGTGAACTACGACTGACCACCCTCAAGACCCAAAGCCCATCTCCTTCACGAGAATCGCGACCTAGGAGACAATATCTTGTCACAACAGTCGGGTGACTAGGGTGGCGGTAGACTATAGGGGAGGGGTGAGGTCAGGACCCACAAACTTTGGATCCGCCTTGCGAAGCCAGCACACCTCCTCTGCGATTACGATGCCAACATTGAGAGAGTGCCCACCGGCTATGGTAATCTGCTACTACGATCGCAAGAAAGGTTGGGCTTCAATCATGGCTGCGAAGTGGAGGTCGCGACAGTCGCCTCATGATGTCGATGTTGGGAGAGTGCCCACCGGCTATGGCGATCTACGACTACGATCACAAGAAAAAGTTGGACTTTAATCGATTCTCTACCTCCTGCTGTCAATTAGCTCGTTGTGGTGGTTGAGCAACATCACATAGTTACTCACGACTCGGGCATGCATTGTCACCAACAACAACAATGTCCATGGTGGTTGCGATTTCAACAGCGGCCGGTGACGAAAGCGGAGAAGATGGGAATTTCCCCCAAAAGTTGTTTTTCAGATGATCTATTTGATCTTTTTTAACTAAAGATAAGCTCTTTTATTTTTTTACCATTAGATTTAGATCGGACGGTGAAAAATGTTCTCATTAACAAGAACGTTTAAGGGCCTTAATTGTAGTGTTTCCTATAAAAATTAGTTCCCATGGTAATATTCTAATTAAATTAAAATTCTATATTATTAATAAATATTTTCAGTATTCATCAATGCTCCCACCAAGTCACTGAGGACATATGAAATTATAATGCATTTGGGAATAAGATTAAAGTAAAAATAATGCTTTTTGGATTTAATGAGTTTGACAGTCTTTTTGAAGTTAATTAAATCTCATTTATAATCTTATTCAATGTAGACAAATTACACCAGTTAATTCAAAGATGATCAAGACAAAACATTCGATTCGATGAATACTATAATCTAAACATAACTAAAATGCCCAACTTTTTATTTATCAACTATAAACTACATTTATTTAGTCATAAGATAACTTGTATTTATGCCTTCTATGAATATCTATAGACGTCACATAAATACATATAATATATTAAATGCACGTTTATTCAATTCTATTTATGTACACAAGATATACTTAAAAAATACTTTAATATTACTAATTTCATAAAATATATTTACAAAAAAAACTTCAATATTACTAATTTCATGAAATGTGTTTACAAAATATGTTTTTGAAGAGCACACAATCCCAATAGTAATATGCAACCATCAATTTTGTCTAGTTTGTTTGTTTTTTTGGTTTTGCTTTTTTTTTTCATGTTTTTTTTTTTTTTTTCATATTCTCAAAAATGAATATTGCACATATAATGACTAATAGAGACCTTTATAATTTCCACTTGTCCTTATTATCAAAAAGTGACAAATTCCACTAGAACTGTGAAAGAATACTAAGAAGAGAAAATTGCAAAGTTTGTAATATTCCAGTCCCATGATATGCCAATGTTGGTCACTTATTGTGTACTACTCGAAACCTCTTGGCGCAACTTTGATGGAGAATGCAACCCCGCTGCACAATGATTCGCATGGAAGGATCTGATGGGTGAAATCTCCCAATGATGGTCTCTGTATCAATCTAATGCTTCACTGAAAGATCGTGTTGCTGGTTTAGCTATTGTCCTGTGTGATCAAACTGGAGCTGTTCTAGAGATTATTCTTCGATTTATTTAGTCTCTTTTGTGGTAGAAGCAGAGCCGAGGGCATCTTTCTGGAGATGTCCACAGCAGTAGACAGGTGCTGTTTGATTGTCAAGGTGGCAGTGCAGGCTACAATTGCGGGGCAGAACCGTTCTCATTGGATACTTAGTGAAATCTTATGTCAAATTAAATTATCGGAGTATAGATGTGCTGGTGTTTTCATTTCTTTGATGCACAGAGACGCCAATAGAATGGTTGATGCTTTGTGTAATTAGGCTAGAATTTCCTGTCTGTCTAGCTCTTTTTCACCATGAGAGGTTCCCCAATGCGGTTGATGCTTTATTGAATAGAGTTTGTTATTTGGAACTGAAAGGATTAATACTATTGAGACTAATCTGATAAACGGACATTAACCGAGTTATGATCAGTCAACATAATAATGCATAATGGAAAGCCTCCTGTTGCAGCAAGAAGAGATATAAGCCAAATCCATGGCTGATAGAAGAGCTTCTGCTCTGTGTGTTACACGCCTTCACATACAATATTTTTCGAAAAGTATTGCAGGTAGCTGAATGAGTGATGCACATACAGATACAAAACAACAATGTCAATGAAGTACAAACCAAATCATACGAGTTTTTCAGAGGAAACCAGTCTTCCTTTTATCGCCATGCTGATCACAAAATTTCTTACAGAATGAGGTAGAGCTCTGGCATGGGAAAAAGCCCTGCAACATGTAAATAAAGAGAAACCATAAATTTTGAATTTCGGTCATAATATCATCTAGCAAACTCCACTAGTCTTGTTTCAATAGTACTCTAAACCGAGTGAACACAATGAAGCGCCAAGAGTTTCACTTGATATAAATAATGAAGAACAAGGAAATCATGAATCCGAAGCAAAAGCTGAATAGTACTATTATTATGAACAAGACTGAAAAAAAAAAAAAGGCTATTTCTTTATTTTATTTTATTTTATTTTTTGTAAATTTTCTATTAAAAGGAAAGAAAAAAATAAAGCAATATGTACACTTGAATTGGTTGTCTACAATCTTTAAAAAAAAGAAAAAGAAAAAGAAAAAGAGATAAACTTAAAATGGCAACAGTAAGTACAAGAAGCTAATTAGGGAAATGAAATGACAAGACAACACCAAATAAACTTCTGAGACTTTTCACATTGGCTAAAAAGATGTAGTTTATCCCTTCGGAAAAAAAAAAAAAAAAAAGATGCAGCTTAATTTATAACAAATACAGTCAATATATTAGGCAACAAGGCAAAAATTTTGTCGTGAATAATTGAGTCGATTCAAATTTTAACAGTGCCACAAAATTTAATTGGTTTTGGCAAGGACTTTTTTTTCTGTTTTTTTTTATGGAATGGATTTTTTTTTCTTTTGTGAACCAACACATGTTACACAAGTTACCTGCCAAAAACTTGCTAGTTTTCTATTCTCATGATAAACAATGATGACAAAGAGAAAGAAATGCATTACTAACACTCTCTTGTACTTGACTACAAACACTTTGCATATAGAATTGGAATCTGTATCTAGTGCCATATTATGTCATATTTTTCTTTCACTGGATTCTACGACTTTTTTAATAAAAAATTACTACACGTTTTTTAGTTTCTACTCTTAAGGAATCTAGTATATTAATATCCTCTAAAAAAAAGGGTTCTTGCTAGTTGTGGCCCTCCTAGATGATTAATGAGCTAATAAATGTGCTGTACATATCATTTGATGAATGCATAAAATTAGTGTGCTATCCTTTCTCCGTTAAACAAACCTAGCTCTGTCCTATATATGTAGTCACATTAATATTCAGGTTTATACAAGTGCATATTATGACCTAAGAAACATACACGAGAGAATGATGTGTCAAAATAAAACAAGAGGAAGGAATGAAAAAAGCTGATCAATAAGTTGATTGCATTACCAGTCATCACAAGTCCCCAGAGCAAATCAATAATAAAAATGACGGATAGGTGCAAGGATATCCTTTGTATTGGGATGGTCAAATTCAACTGATTCCCACCATTCTTTATTTACTTCGATTCTTCTAAGCGAAGTGGGAGGATGTGGTTCTTCCCTAAGCAGAGGGAATCTCTCCAGGTTGGGACAATTTATAACAAAAATAATTTCCAGAGAATCTGAAACCATTTTTCTACTGCTGCAGAAGCTCTTCAGTGCTGGTAGGACCCTTAATTTAAGGGTCTTTAACTTAGCGAAAGCACTGAATACGGTAGTACTAGCAGTTGCTTCCTCATCCAGACAGTCATCTCTCACTATTTCCTCCAACTGCTCACATTCCCAAACTTTCAATTCTTCTAGATTTTCAAGGTGGGAAATCAATGCGGGTGAGAACAACTTCTTAATTTGACAACAGCGTCTTATATCTAACCGTTTTAGAGAGGAAAAGGTGCCAGTTGGGAGTCCCCGGATTGTTGCTGCTGATGATGATGCCCCAGCAGTATCTGTCCAAATCAAACCACGCAAGTTTTTCAAAGAGAAGAGGCCTAGAGATTCAAGGCTCTGAACAAAAGGAAGGCAGTAACAATCTTGACAGAAGACATGTGTCATCCCATCACAAGAGATCAATTCACAAACCCTCAAATCACTTGCATTTTTCAATGACTTCAAGTCGCATAGATTAACTAAACTGTGGCATGCTCCCATTTTCACAACTTTATCGCTGGTCCTCCAACGGGAATAGTAGTAATTGCCCGTCAGCAGTAAGTATTCGTTGGGCCCACCTTCTGCCCAAGATCTTAGATATGTATCCAAGTCATTGATATCATAAAACCCTCCTTTGAACGTTTCCAGCTTTTGTAGGCTGGCAATCTCCTCTCCTCTCACTCTCGCTACTCTTGGACGACTTGTAGGTAATTCAAGGCATTGCAGATTAGAGAGCTTGGATAAGATCCCCTCAGGTATCATATATAAAGAATCTGCACCACTAAGATTTAGGTCTCTCAGGTGGATTAGCATTTCCAGGCCTTGAGGTAGTTCTGTAATTCTTGAATAGCTCAAGTCCAACCTCTTTAAAGACGGGAGATCTGATATCGGAAATAGCATTTTTATTTGACCACAACCTTCAAGCAACAAGGCACTCAGACCCTTCAAGTTGGAGATTGTTCTTGGTAGAATGGTAATGTTAGTATAAGACAGATCAAGCACGGTGAGGGCATTTGTATTCGTGAAAAAGGAATCTGGAATGGTATTGATAAAAACACAACCACGTAGCAGCAGCGTTGAAAGTCTTGGACATCGTGGTGATTCCCGACAATGAATACTTGATATACTGCTCTTCATAAAAGACGCCCTTTCAAGACCATCGAACAATTTTTCTTCATCTACCACACCAACAAAACTACGTCCAGCTTCCACCAAAAATCGAGATCTTTCTCCAGCAATACGGAGGGCCGTATCCCTTACCAAATCATGCATCTTCACGTATTTCCTCCCATCGTGATCTATACCACTTTGTAACAAGCAAGCTTTTTCTAGTTTATTTAATATAGTATGACCTCTATCAAACTCTGCTTGTCTGCTCCCCATTCTTTTGATTAGTCCCTCATCAATAAAATATGCAATCAGTTGGTCCCGTATAATTTCCGCATCTTCGGGGAACAGTGAACAATATAAGAAACATTCTTGCAGTAGTGAACTCTTTAGTGCATCGTAACTATATCTCAAAACATTAAATACTTTGTCAAGTTGAATGTTTTCGTCTTGGCACCCGGTTGATTGTTTCATTGTTTCCAATGCATCTCTCCATTCACGTACATCATCCACTCCCCTCATACTTCCTGCCACCGTGATAATCCCCAGTGGCAAACCGGCACATTCTTTTGCAAGAGACTTTGCGATATTTTCAATCTCAGGAGTGAGTGTCGTGCCAGCTCCAAGTTTCTTCTTGAACAATGTCCACGCTTCTTCCTTAGAAAGTGGCTCCACTGTAATTTTTGTATGACAACCCATCCTATGACACACTTCCTCAGATCGTGTTGTTAAAATCAACTTACATCTAACTCCATTTACGATTCCTACACTCTCTGGAGGAAAGACATCCCATAGGTCATCCAAAATGAGCACACAATTATTTCTTCTCCTCAACGCCATGGCTAGGATTGCCGCCCTTTTTCTCTCGTCATCTGTGGATTTAAGATCTGCGTGCAAAACTCTCGCAATGTCATTCTGCAGCTTGTGAATGCTGAAGTTTTGAGACACAGTAACCCAAAAGACAGAAGTGCCAGGACGAGTCAAAAGCTCGTTATGGATATGTGTCGTAAGGGTAGTTTTTCCAACTCCCCCCATTCCGTATATGCCAACGGATAAGATGTTATCATCATTTAAGCATTCCCGAATCATATTCTTCTTGTCCTGAAACTTTTGGCCTACTAGTTCCGTTGTTGGCAATGCAAAACCTTGACTGTCCTGGTCTTCAAATGTGACTCCTCCGGGAAATACACCACCTTGGATAAGTTCCTTTACGTCTTCTGTGATCTTATCTACAGTGTTCTGCAATTGCAAGGGAATATTATACATTCTTCCTTCTTCTATTTGTTGCTCTAATTGCACTACTCGTTCCTTCATCGCTCCTACACTAGACAACCAGTTATCTACCGACTTTCTCCGTTTCTTCATCAACAATGACTCTGCAAAGTTCAACTCGACATTAACGTCTTCTTCTCTGCTTTCAAGAACAACCATTTTTCTTTTCAGCTTATCCATCTTGGTATTCAGGCTCTCAAAGTTTAGGACTTGCTTCGCAAGGTTCATCATCTTCTTTTTTTTTTTTTTTTTAATTTCCTTTCTTCTTGGTGGATTTGGTACCTAACAGAACAAGCATGTAAAAAAAAAAGAATACGTTACGTTTCTGCATATATATAATTTATGTTATGATTCCGTTGATATCTAATTTCTGTAAAGATAGCTTTGCTGAGGATAGAAACATTATACGAACCCACCTCTGTAATTCGCTTATTGTTACCAACTGCCGTAATTTTTATTTTATTCTTCTCTAGCTAATTGAGTAGAAAATTACACAAGTGTATAAAAAGATTGGACAATTATGTGGTAGGGTATGACAAAAAAAAAAAAAAAAAAAAAAACCCACATAGTTTCAAAAAATTTGACAGTTTAACATTCTGATTACTTTAAATGGCAATTTAACGAAACTTGATAAAAATTTGGCGGTCCCAAATTATTCCATGGTATATATTTTTTCAATTTACCTCACCAAAGAATTCACTAATAAAAAAACTATTAACAATTCCAAAATAATTAAAGTCCAACAAAAGTGTAAATTTTACTTTAGCACCGTTTTTACATGGCGACTTCCAAATTCAAGACAAAATTTGATGGAAAAAAAAAAGTCTCAAAATGCCTGTGAAGTCAACTCATAGATATAGATTCTAAAGAAAGCAGAGAACATTTTGCATAAAATTGAGACACATAAATTTTCGAAGCTCATACTTGATCCAAAAAACCTTATGAGTAAAATTGAAGATGAATATCAGGCTGTGATAATTGTTATTAAATTCCGTTCCTACTCATTCCAGTCCTTCAAGAAATAAACCGTAAAGAAAGACATGACGCAAAGCAGATGAATTACAGAGGAGCTAGAAATTACCTCTACTTGGCTTCACAGAGAGAATTTGGTAGACGATAACGAAGAAGGATTAGATATTGGAGAGACTGAATACTCTTCTTGGCATATTTCTCTCTTTCTTTATTTCTTTCGTTCTTTCTTGTAGGGACAGAGGAGATATCAGAAAAAAAAAAAAAAAGGCGCCGTTGACGTTGACGTTGACGTTGACGAGGTATTCTCCCAATTAAGGCAAAGCAAAAGGGAATGCACGTACGTGTGAGCAATTATTAATGTGTGAATTTCCTCATCAATCCTTTACGATTGAAATTTATCCAAGTAATTTCCACCTATTGGTTTGAAAAGTAAGAAACATATATAATTTAAGCTCTAACACATATTAATAATTCAATTATCTTATAATTAATTTAACAAATAATTATGAACTTCGGTTTGTGCCTCTGTTAAAAACTAATTGTACTGGTAAATTATATATATAAATTATTAGGAATCTTTCCCATCAATTGTGTACAAAAAGGATATATATTGATGTAATAATTTACAAGATTTTATCCTCCATTATGATATTATAGTATTAAAGATAGGTTTATAGTTTCCATACAATCTCTGCATTTTCATCTTTTTCTATGAGTACTGGGCAAATAAATGACCTATTTTTTAACAAATCATAAAGCAAAACTTGTGTAATGCTTGATATTGCATATCAAATGGCGAGATCTCTCCATCCAAGTATTCCTGAATTAGTACTTATGAGAATATTATCTTATTAACCTATTAATTAGGAGTTGTAGATTCCATATTTTGAGTATTGTTCTTAACTATGTGTAGAACTGTGTCTCTAATATGTTGAGCTTTTAATCGTAAGTATAGATCTCAACCACTGACAGTAAAAACAAAAATAATAAGTAGACGTGAATCCATCAATCCCTTTAGGATTAAGGTAACATTTATAAAGTGACCAATAACAATAGAACATCAAATCTTATTATGAAATCGCATAGAAATGATAATTCTATTTTGGTACAGGTTTAATGTATTTAAAATACTCTAATGTCTTTATCCAATAATCAACAAAACTACAACTCAGATAAATCATTCCTCTCATTTTGGAGATAAAAAACACCACAATCTTTATCAAAACAAATTGCTGAGATTTATCTACCGATTGTGAACCATATTTTATACAAAGTAAAGCTAATCATCTCTTTTGTATATATATGACTATGAATATGCATTAGATTCGTATCAACAATACATTACTTTAAATCTATAATGTCTGAATAAATACATCATGCTTCAAAAGCATTAGTTCCTACATCATCATCACGGTCAGTGATGATTGAGCTAGGATTTTGAGTCAGGAGGTCGAATTTTTTCTATCAAAATTATTCTAACATATATCAAGAGAGGTGCATATGCTGATCACGTCATTCTTCAGTCCTTTACTATCTTTGAACCTAGTTTATAATTGAATTAGCGATGTTATATTACATAATAATAATAATAATAATACTAATAATACTAATAATAATACAACATAAATATTTATATTGAAAACGCGTATTTAAATAATATATAAAGAGTTTCCAAACATGATATAGATACATTTCAAGAGCATAATGTACTCTGTATAATAGCTATCCTAACCATGTATACATGGAAATTACCGAAGCATAGATAAAGAAAAAATCAGACCTTAAACAAGATACGTTTCGAGAATACTAGTTACTTCATAATATCAGTCATCCCTACACTAATAAATGAATCTAAAGATTTTAACAATGGTATGTCACAAAAAAATACAAAATGTGAAGGAGAAAATTTATTCAAGACATAAGAAATACAAATGAACATGCTATAGGTAAAACCAAAAGATTACAGGCGGAGATTTGAATCTAATAGTCACTTTCTACTTTCTTTCTTTCAATCAAGCTTAGATGTTGAAATGTCGAACTCTAGATAAATGATGCATTTTGTTAAAAAAAAAGTAAAAAGTAAAAAAAACAATTTGGAAGAAAAAAAGAAAAAAAATTATTTTTGGAAGTGTAAAAGGGAAAAAACATTTTGAGACAACAATAAAAAAAATGTTTCAATTGAAACTGAAAAAAAAATGTTTTGTAAAAATGAATGACAAAACGTTTCGAGTTTCAAGTATATTGGGTGCACGTGCAAAACTTATCCCCTTTTTATAAGAGGTTAAAAATTAAAGGTATGGTCTGCAAACTCTAAATTATTGAAAATAAGCAATACACGCATGTCTCAACAACTTTATTTGTAATTTCAATTGAATGCATACTTTGGTTGGTATTCATTTTTTCATATATTTTCTCTACCACTACTTAAAACTTGATTTTTCTATTAACTACAAAGCCATTAGACAAACCACCTCCGTATCCTCATTTTCCTACTTTCCATTGTACACCAGAATAAAAGAATATGGTCTACACCAATAATGAATTCGAAATTCTATTAGTTAATGAATTAAAAACAAAAAAGGCACAAATTTTTTGCACAAAAAATAACTATATAAAATTATGTAACGCAAAAATTTCCAAATAAAAAGATCTATCAAATATAAAAGTCTTAATTATTCCTTTCCTTTTAGTTAGTTTGGAAATAAGTTTTTATTATTTGGTACCTTGTGTTTTATGAAAACATCTCAATATCCTCCTGTTTGAAAAATATCAAAAACCTACTATATAGTTTTCAAAAATATCATTTTAACACCTTGAATAAATTTCCTACTTATCCTTTCATTAATAAACCCTAGATTACTTTTGTAAAGCAATAATAGAAAATCAAAATATCAAAGAAAATCATATAAGTAGATTTATTTTTTCATTATTTATATGTATTTTCTTTCATATTTTTTTAAAAGTATGAGTTTCATTAATAAAAAGGCAAGTAGAAAATTTCATGTTATAAAACAAGAGTTAGAATATCAAAATGATATTTTTAAAATTACAACGTACTGTCTAAACAATAAAACATCAATGTAATGTTTTCTTTAAACATATAGACACGAAAATCATAATAATCCGTTTGGAAATATATCCAAGGCGTAATGATGGGAATTTTAGTTAAAAAGTGTAAAAAATTGTCCAAAGTCATGATTGAATAAGCCTGGCGATGCTACCTAGACACATGCATCAAATCTGAGTCCTAGACACGCGCCTAGGCAAGCAGAGTGTGAGTCCTAGGCACGCACCAAAGCAAGCAGAGCATGATTCCTAGGCATGCATGGCGGGCATAGAAGCTCAAGATAGGTGCACCCAAATTCTATTCTTGCTAGTAAGAGGCCGCCTACAACCTCTTATCTGTAAAATTATAATCTTATTTTACCTCTAAAATTCTCGAATTTTACAAAAAAAAAGGGGGTAAATACCTACATATTCTCAAATAAACCTTAAAAACAACTTAAAAGTACAATTATTAACCTTCAAACTAAAGTTTCTTCTTCTTTTTTTTTTTTCTCTTTCCCATATTTATTGTAAGTCAAAAGTCTTAAGCACATATCTATATCTATACATATACAAAATAGCCAAAAAAGATTTGGTCACTCTTTCTTTTTTGCAAAATGATGCTCCTTTCATCTTCCTTTTGTTATTTTTTCTTTTACTTTTTTGTAATTTTTTTCTCCTTTTTCCTATTTGATTTTTTTGCTAAAATTTCTGTATACTTTACCTTTTTTTTTTACAACATGTTTCTTTGAAATACATCTCCTTTTTGCTTCCATTAATATATTTTCTCTCAAATATGTCCTTAATTTCTTTATGTATAATAATCCTTATAACTTTTCTCTAATTAGTATGCTAAAACTTTTTTTTTCAAGCATCTTATTTTAAACATTTTTACAAAACTCTTTTAATAATTATTTTCTCATAAACATCTTTTCTCTTATTTGTTTTTTGTGGAGCTAATTTTTCAATTTTTTCTTAAATATATATCCTATATAAATATTTTCTTAAATATATGAGATAATATACAAAAAGATAAAAAACTAATATAAAAAATTATGACATGCAGATAGAATATATAAAATTAATCATTGTGTGCATAGCACGTGACACTCAACTAGTAACTTGAAATGGTTGAGCATTAGAATTTTTTATGAGTAGGCTACTGACGCTATCACCAATGTGAGACACCAACGCCAACGGGGACGAGCAAGGAGCAAATAGAGGAAGAGAGAAGAAGTCGAAAGGGAGATGAGTAGAGGGAGATTATCATTTTTTGCTAAATAAAAATTAGATATTTCTAAGTAAATGTTAATGAAGAGATTTTGAAGAAAAATAGATCAAGAAAAAAATCCTTTTCATTAGAGTTATAATTATAGTTTCAAATGGCTAAAAATCAATTAAACTCATTTTTATGCTAAATAAGGGTAAAAAAAAAAAAGTCATTTCAAACATTATATTTAGCTAACAATGTTTTTTGACGCATGAGGGGGCACTTGGTATTTAAAAAAAAATTAATAATCAAATTTGGATCAAAATCATGGTAAATTTTTTACGAACTAGCAGGTGTGGATATCATTGTTTTTTGCAAAGAGGATATTTGTTATGTCAGCAAAACTTAAGGAGTTTAAAAAGCCTTATATAAAATCTGTTCTATTTACAAAATCCAGCAGGTAATTTCTGACAATGTCTCCATAAGAAAGGACAATAAATAACGTCAGATTCCTAAGTCTCTTTTTTCTCAATTAACTATTGCACTCTTACCTTTTAACCAAACCCAAAACGTTAAATTACCAAATCTGTCTACTATACCCAAAATGTTTTCCCAGCGGTAGCTAAGTTATACAAAATACAATTTTCCATAACCGCCTAGAAAGATTTCACACCTACGCAAGCAATATAAATATATTGAAAAAGGTTCCATAATATTATATATATATATATATAATGTATTTAAATTGAAAATATTTGAATCATAGCCACGTTAAATCACCTTGACCACGGCATATTGATATTGTTGCATGCTCTAACAAAGGTTCTGACATCACAACTCAAAGGCCCATATCAACAAGGGTCCCACATGTGATATGACTGGCTTGTGACAAAATTTTGTCACAAACATGCCACCCTGGCTTCTAATGTGGTGTGTAACATTTTCATCCATTAATTCTAAAAGAGCTGTATGAGATTAGAACCTTGAAAATTCTAAAATTTTAATTGAAATGTTCATTTCAATTTAAAGATATATTTTCCATTCAAGCGAAACATTTTATTTAATTTATTATAATAAATTTAGGTTCTTGATTTAAGTTAAATGATTTACCTAATCTATTTTAATCATATTTTAACTGCTAACCCCCTCCTTGGATGGTCATAGTTTTTTAACAAAAAAAAATTCTAACCATATTTTTCAAACACGCTAAAGTTTATTTTTTTGAAAGGTCTATACAAGTATATATCAAGACCTAAGAAATATATACCAGAAAATGATGTATAAAAATCGTGTTTATTTTTTTGAAAGGTCTATACAAGTATATATCAAGACCTAAGAAATATATACCAGAAAATGATGTATAAAAATCGTGTTTATTTTTTTGAAAGGTCTATACAAGTATATATCAAGACCTAAGAAATATATACCAGAAAATGATGTATAAAAATCGTGTTTATTTTTTTGAAAGGTCTATACAAGTATATATCAAGACCTAAGAA
>CAMOHE010052657.1:0-10759 GCA_946598075.1 Artocarpus hirsutus | reverse complement strand
TTTCATTTTCTAAAACAAAAACATTTTCACATATTTTGAAAACAATACTAAACCGCCCCAAAGTTTGTTAATCCTACAAGCTTTTTGCTCATTTTTCTTTATTTTATTTAATCCCCTCTAGGCGGTGCTAAGAATGGTGCTATATTGCTACCGAGTTAGTGTCGAAAAATTGTCGGTATATGTTTCGTGATGCTTCAAGACGAGCTTGTAGGATATGCCAGGTTTTAGAACGGTTGGTGTTGGTACGATCATGGCGTTTTTCTTTTAATTGTATATGTGTAAACATTATATGGACCGACATTGTCAACTTCTTTTACTTTTAGAAAAAGTTGTAAGTTATAGACAGTATGAGATTAGAACCTTGAAAATTCTAAAATTTTAATTGAAATGTTCATTTCAATTTAAAGATATATTTTCCATTCAAGCTAAACATTTTATTTAATTTATTATAATAAATTTAGGTTCTTGATTCAAGTTAAATGATTTACCTAATCTATTTTAATCATGTTTTAACTGCTAACCCTCTCCTTGGACGGTCATAGTTTTTTAACTAAAAAATATATATCCAGACCATGATGTATAAAAATCGTGTTTATTTTTTTGAAAGGTCTATACAAGTATATATCAAGACCTAAGAAATATATACCAGAAAATGATGTATAAAAATAAAACAAGAGAAAGGACTGATAAAAGCTGATCTATAAGCTGAGTGCATCACCAGTCATCACAACTCCAGAGAGCAAATCAATTCTCGGTCAATAAATATGACAGATGGGTGCAAGGATATCCTTGGTATTGGGATGGTCAAATTCAACTGATTCCCACCATTCTTTATTCACTGTGATTTTTCTAAGCGACTTGGGAGGATTTGGTTCTTCCCTAAGCAGGGGGAATCTCTCCAGCTTAGGACACCCGAGGATAAAAATGTTTTCCAGAGAATCTGAAACCATTTTTCTACCACTGCAGAAGCTGTTCAGTTCTGGTAGGTTCCACAATGTAAGTCTCTTTAACTTAGTGAAAGCCCTCAGTACGGTAGTACTAGCAGTTGCTTCCTCATCCAGATAGTCATCTCTCACTATTTCCTCCAACTGCTCACACCTGGAAACATTCAATTTTTCTAGATTTTCAAGGTTGGAAATCAATGCAGGTGAGAACAACTTCTTAATTTGCGGACAGTATTGTATTTCTAATAGTTTTAGAGAGGAAAAGGCGGCAGTTGGGAGTCCCGGGATTGTTGCTGCTGCCGATGAAGATGAAGTAGCAGCAGTATCTGTCCAAATCAAACCATGCAAGTTACGCAAAGAGAAGAGGAGTAGACATTCAAGGCTCTGAATGAAAGGATGGGAGTAACAATCTTGACAAAAGACATGTGTCATTCCATCACAGGAGTTCAAAGAACAAATCTTCAAATCACTTGCATTTCTCAATGACTTCAAGTCGCATAGATTAACTAAATTGTGGCATCTTCCAAAGCACACTTCTTTATTGTTGCCAAAGCAAGGGGCCTCGCCCACCTGCAGTAAGTATTCGTTGGGCCTACCATCTTCCCAAGATCTCAGATACGTATCCAAGTCATCGATATTATAAAATTTTCCTTTGAATGTTTCTAGCTTTTGTAGGCTGGCAATCTCCTCTCCTCTCACTCTTACTACTCTTGGATGACTTGTAGGTAATTCAAGGCATTGCAGATTAGATAGCTTGGATAAGATCCCCTCAGGTATCATCTTTAACGACTTCGTACCGCTAAGATTTAGGTCTCTCAGGTGGATTAGCATTTCCAGGCCTTGAGGTAGTTCTGTAATTCTTGAATCGCTCAAGTCCAACCTCTTTAAAGTCGGGAGATCTGATATCGGAAATAGCATTTTTATTTTACCACAACCTTTAAGCAACAAGGCACTCAGACTCTTCAAGTTGGCGATTGAACTCGGTAGAATCTCAATTTCAGTATACGACAGATCAAGAACAGTGAGTAAATTCATATGCGTGAAAAAGGAATCTGGAATGGTGGTGATATTGTGGCAATTCCATAGCAACAGCGTTGAAATTTTTGGACACCGTGGTGATGCACGAGAAGGAATACCAGATATATGGCTCCTAATAAAGGACACCCTTTCAAGACCATCTGACCATTTTTCTTCTTCTGCCACATCCACAAAACTAAGTCCAGCTTCCACCAAAAATCGGGATCTTTCACTAGCAATGCGGAGGGCCATGTCCCTTACCAAATCATGCATTTTCACCTTTTTCAACCCATTCTGATCTCTTCCACTCTGTAACAAGCAAGCTTTTTCTAGTTTATTTAATATAGTATGTCCTCTATTAAACTCCGCTTGTCTGCCCCCCATTCTTTTGATTAGCCCCTCATCAATAAAATATGCAATCAGTTGATCCCGTATAATTTCCTCATCTTCAGGAAATAGCGAGCAATATAAGAAACATTCTTGCAGTTGCGAGCTTTTCAGCGCATCGTAACTATATCTCAACACATGAAATACCTTGTCAAGTTGAATGTTTTCATCTTGGCACCCTGTCGATTGTCTCATTGTTTCCAATGCATCGCTCCATTCACGTACATCATCCACTCCCCTCATACTTCCTGCCACCGTGATAATTCCAAGCGGCAAACCAGCACATTCTTTTGCAAGAGACTGTGCAAGCTTTTCGATTTCAGGAGTGAATGTCGCGCCAGCTCCAAGTTTCTTTTTGAATAATGTCCACGCTTCTTCCTTAGAAAGGGGCTCTACTATAATTTTTCTATGACAACCGATCCTATGACACACTTCCACAGATCGTGTTGTTAAAATCAACTTACATCGAACTCCATTTACGATTCCTACACTCTCTGGAGGAAAGTCATCCCATAGGTCATCCAAAATGAGCACACAATTATTTCTTCTCCTCAACTGCTCGGCTAGTATTGCTGCCCTTTTTCTTTCGTCGTCTGTGGATTTAAGATCTGCATGCAAAACTCTGGCAATATCACTCTGCAACTTGTAAATGCTCGAGTTTTGAGACACTGTAACCCAAAAGACAGAAGTGTGTGGACGAGTCAAAAGCTCGTTATGGATATGCGTCAGGAGGGTAGTTTTTCCAACTCCCCCCATCCCGTATAAGCCAATGGATAAGATGTTATCATCCTTTAAGCATTCTCGAATCATATTCTTTTTGTCCTCAAACTTTTGACCCACTAGTTCCATAGTTGGCAATGCAAAACCTTGACTGTCCTGATCTTCAAATGTGACTCCTCCGGGAAATACACCATCTTGGATAAGTTCCTTTACATCTTCTACGATCTTATCTATACTGTTCTGCAATTGCAAGGGAAAATTGTACTTGCTTTCTCCTTCCACTTGTTGCTCTAATTGCGCTACTCGTTCCTTCATCACTCTAACACTAGACAACCAGTTATCTACCGAGTTCTTCCGTTTCTTTATCAACAATGACTCTGCAAAGTTCAACTCAGTATTAACGTCTTTTTCTCTACTTTCAAGATCAATCATTTTTCTTTTCAGCCTAGCCATCTTGGTATTCAGGCTCTCAAAGCTCAGGACTTGCTTCGCAAGTTCGATCATCTTTGTTTTCTTGTTTCCTTTCGTCTTGGTGGATTTGGTACCTAACGGAACAAGCACGTAAAAACAGTAAAATACGTTAAATTTCCGCAGATTGGTAATTCATGTTATGTGTCAACAACAACTTTATTTGTAATTTCAATTGAATGCACACTTCGGTCCATTCATTTTTTCGTATATTTTTCTGTTAACTACAAAGCCCATAATTTATGTTATGTTTCCCTTGATATCTAATTTCTGTAAGATAGCTTTGCTCAGGAAAGAAACATTTATATGAACCCGCCTCAGTAATGAGTTTATAGTTACCAATTGCCGTAATTTCTAGTTTATTCTTCTCTAGCTAATTAAGTAGAAAATCACACAAGTGTATAAAAAAGAAACTTGGACAATTATGGGGTAGGGTATGAAAACAAAAACCCCCCACATAGTTTTAGAGAGTAGGAAAGTTTAACGTTCTGATTTTTCTAAATGACAGTTTAACAAAACTTGATAAAAATTTGACTGTCTAAGTGTTTGGCAAAGTGGTGGGAACCAAAATCAGTTATGAACAGTAAAAGCTCTCACATGCTACAGTAACAATAAAAAAAATTGCTACAGTATAAAGTTCTCATATGCTACAGTAAAAGTGGTTCTCACCACTTGTTCCCACCACCTTCTAAACACCCTATAAACTTGTGCCATCGGTAGTTTGTTTCTTCTTTCTTTACAGCATCAAAGAATTCCCCGATAAAAAAAAAAATTAGCATTTCCAGCAAGAGTGTAGAAGTTATTTTAGCACTATTTTTACATGGCGACTCCAAATTCAAGACAGAAAATTTGATGGAAAACATATGACTCAACGATGCCTTTTGAAGTCAACTCATAGATATAGATTCTAAAGAAAGCAGAGAACATTTTGTATGAAAGTGAGACAAAAAAATTTTCGAAGCTCATACTTGATCCTAAAAACCTTATGAGTAAAATTGAAGATGAATATCAGGCTGTGATAATTGTTATTAAATTCCGTTCCTACTCATTCCAGTCCTTCAAGAAATAAACTGTAAAGAAAGATATGACGCGAAGCAGATGAATTACAGAGTAGCTAGAAATTACCTCTACTTGGCTTCACAGAGAGAATTTGGCAGACGATAATGAAGAAGGATTAGATATTGGAGAGACTGAATAGTCTTCTTGGCATATTTCTCTCTTTCTTCATTTCTTTGGTTTTTTAGGGAGAGAGGAGACATAGAAAAAAAATAAGGCGCCGTTGACGTTGACAATGTATTCTATCCCAAGACAAAGCAAAAAGAAGTGGATGTAAGTGGGAATGCCGATCGGCCAATCCAACTAGAGTCTAGTAATTGTTATTGTATACATTTGCTCTTGGTAAGGTCAAAATTGATTTAAGTAATTCCCGTTGCCTTGTTTGCAAAAATATTATTAAACAAGACCAATAGACACATGTATAAATTAAGCTCTAATGAATATTTATAATTTAGTTATCTTATAATTAATGTAACAGTAATTATACATTTCTGTTTTATGCTTCTGCTTGAAACCAGTTGCACTCATAAATTATATATAAATTAGGATGAAAGAGTAAAATAACATATCTAATTTAAACTTATAAAATAAGTCATGTTGTTTCAAAATATGTAGTAAATGATGTAGTATATGACATATCATAAAAAATATTAAGTAATATTTCATTAGAAATTGAGAACAAAACCTTTAAAATACTACATCTTTTTTCTTCCTATATCTTTCACCATACTCCTTTTCGACAGCGTCAGTGGCCGAGAAATACATTATTAACCTGTTTATGCTGTATTAACGTGTAAACATAAAAATTTATCGGCGACTTCGCTAAAGCACCGATGGTAAGAAAATAAGTTGGTAATACTGTATTAACATGTAAATACAAAAATTTACCAACAACTTCGTCGCACCGTCAGCGACCGAAAAATACAATATTAACTTAATAATATTGTATTAATGTGTAGATGCAAATATTCACCAACGACTTTGCTAGACCACCAACTGCTGAAAAATACAATATTAACATGGTAATATTATATTAATGTATAAATACAAAATTGACAAACAACTTCACTGGATCGTCGGTGGTTGGGAAATACAATATTGACATGGTAATACTGCATTAACATGTATATACAAAAGTTTATCAGTGACTTCGAGGGACCACCGGACAATTGAAAAATACAATATTAACTTGTTAATACTTTATTAACATGTAAATACAAAAAAAAATAAACTGTAAAGAAAGACGGAAGGAAAGCATGTGAATTGTAGAGTAGCTAGAAATTACCTCTAGTTCGCTTCAGAGAGAGAATTTGGTAGACGATAATGAAGAAGGACTAGAAAATGGAGAGACCAAATATTTTTTTTTGGCATATTTCTTTCCTTTTCTTCTCCTTCTTTTTTTCCTTTTTTGGTAGAGAGATAGGAGACTTGGAAAAAAAAAAAATAGTTTCATCGGCGTTGACGAAGTATTCTCTCCCAAGACAAAGCAAAAAAGGAATGCATGCAAGTGTAACCAATTATAATTGTGTGAATTTCTGAATCAGTCCTTATGGATCAAAATTCATATCCAAAGTAATTTCCCCTTATTCGTGTTTGAAAGAATATTATAAAACTAGCAAAAAAAACCAATAATGAACTTATATAATTTAAACTTTAATAAATATTCATAATTCAATTATCTCATAATTAATATAACAATAATTATGAACTTTTTGTTCGTGCCTCTGTTAGAAACCAGTTGCACTTATAAATTATATATATATATATATTATTAGGAATATTTAGCATCATTTAAATGTATAAAAGATTATATATTGATATAATCATTTACAACATGATTTTATCCTCTATAATAATATTTATAATATTAAAGATAGGTTTATAGTTTTCATATAATCTCTATAGTTTTTATATAATATTTCTATTTACATCTTTGTCCACGAGTACCTGGTAAATGGATTACCTATTTTTTAATAAATCATCAAGTAGGATTTACATAATATTTGATATTGCATATCAGATAGCAAGATTTTTTTGGTAAGTATTTCGAAATTAATACTCATGAGAATATTATCTTGTTAACCTATTAATTAGGAGTTGTGGATGATATATTTGTGAGTGTTGTTCCTAACTACCTATAAAACCATGCCTTTAATATGTTGAGCTTTTGATCGTAAGTATGGATTTTATTTAACGATATAATAAATTGATACAAGCTCACTAATTACTTCGAGTAACATTCATAAAGTGATTAATAACAATAAAACATCAAATTTTATCACAAAATCACATAAGAATGATAATTCCATTTTGGTGATACTTAATGTTTTTAAAGTACAATAATGTCGTTATCCAATAATCTAAAAAAACTACGACTCAGATAAAGTCATTCGTCTCATGTGGAGATAGAAAATACCACAATCTTTATCAAGACAAAATGCTCAGATTTATCCGCTGATTGTAAACCATATTTTATGCCAAGTACAACATCATCATATCTTTTGTACATGAACTCTTCAAATATATAATTACGGACTACAAACATACATGGATTTGCATAAATAATGTAGTACTTTAAATCCATAATGTCTAAATAAATACATCATGCTTTAAAAGCATAAATCCCAACATCATCGTCAATGCCACACTTTTCTTTCCCGCTCTCTCAGTTCTCTTTACACATAACACAGAGTAATTGACTTTTCGTCTTTTAGCCAAAATATATGATTTGTAAACTCTAAATTATTGAAAATAAGCAATAGATGCATGTCACAACAACTTTATTTGTAATTTCATTGGAATGCACACTTCCCCGTCTGTTCATTTTTTACATTTTCTCTACCAATTCTTGAAACTTGATTTCTCTATTAACTACAAAGCCCATAAAACCACCTCCGATCCACTTCCAATAGTTATCCTCATTTTCCTACTTTCCATTGTACACCACAATAACAAGAGTATGATCTATACCAATAATGAATTCTAAAATCCATTAGTTATTGAATTTAAAACGAAAAAAGACACAAATTTTTGACACAAAAAATAACTATATAATCATACAAAGCAAAAATTTCCAAATACAAACATACAAAATATCAATTCTTTCAGTTAGTTTGGAAATGAGTTTTATTATTTTGGTATCCTATGTTTTAAGGAAACATCATATCGGTACCTGTTGCAGAATATTTCGACAACCCAGGCCCACGTGGCAAGTAAAAGGCCCAATACGTCCCAAAAAGGATCGAGGTCGAGATAACCCCAGAGCTTGTACATACGTAGAGGTCGAGATTAAAGAGACCTCATAGTTATTGACCAATAGTGCGCGCTCATTTCAAGACTGACAAAATAATATGGGTAGAGTCGATAGTCGAGACGATGTGCCTACAAATGAGACTACTTACACAAGCTCTGAGGCAATTTTGGGCACTTAGGGACACCATGCATGCGTATTATGGGCTGGCATAGAATACGAGGATTCTTCTTCCCATTATCCTTATTTTGGTCACCCTTCCATAATGTCATAGAGCTATAAAAGGAAGAAAGAGAAACGCGATTAGGGGATCCTGAATCTAGGCATTCTCTAGTAAATTTTCCTTTCAATCTTTTGTTTCCCTAAAGGCATCTTGCATGTAACATTTGAATATCAAAGAAACAAGCAACACCACAGTGGACGCAGCTCATTTTGAGTGAACTACTATAAATCTTGTGTATCAAATTTTTTATTACTTCTTAAATTTTATTTCATTTACCGTGAGTGACTGTGAGGATTATTGTTGGATTTATTGTTGATTAATTTTCAGCATCAACGGTACCCTACTATTTAGAAAATATTAAAATGGTACTTTGTAGTTTTTAAAATTACCATTTTGATACTAGCATGAAATTTCCTACTTATTCTTTCATTAGTGAAACCCCAAATTAATTTTGTAAAAACAATAATAGAAAATCAAAATAAAAAAATAAACAAACTCATCAAAGAAAATCATATAAGTAGAAAACTTCATAGTTTTGGTATAGTTTGTACTATTTTCTTTTATAGTTTTAACAAAAAAAAAATGAGATTCATTAATAAAAGGACAAGTAGAAAATTTCATGTCATAAAACACTAGTTCAGGGTACCAAAATCATGTTTTTGAAAACTATAATATATTGTTTTGATATTTTTCAAACAATAGGGTATTAATGTGATGTTTTCTTAAAACATAAGATACCAAAATTATAATAACCCATTAGGAAATATATCTAAGATGTAATGATGGGGTTTTTAGTTAAAACCTATGAAAAATGGCCAAAATTTATGATTGAATAAGCCTAGGAAGTTGCCTAACACACTAGGCATGTAGGTAGGAGGCATAAGCATATCAAGTGTGAGTCCTAGACAAGTACCTAGGCAAGCAGAGCATGAGTCCTAGATGCGCATGGCGAGCATAGGGGCTCAAGCTTGGCAGACCCAAATTCTAGTCTTGCAAGTGGGAGGTTGTCTACAACCTTTGATTTGTGAAACTCAAACCTTATTTCAACCTCTAGAATTCTTGAATTTTGCAAATATATATATATATATATATATATATATATTCAAGTGATGAATGCCTACATATCTTCAAATCTACCTTAAAAAACTTGTTGATAAGTACAATTACTAATCTTCAAATTAAACTTTCTTCTTCTTTTTTTTCCCCTCTTTCTCATCTTCATTGTAAGTCAAAAGTCTAAGCACATATTCATATATATATATATATATATGTATATATACATATATATATAAACGCAGAAAGAGATTCGGTCCCTCATTCTCCTTTCACTACATGACAGCTCCTCATTTTTTTATCTTCTTTTTGTTATCTTATCTTTTTTTCCCCCATGTTTTTTAATTTTTTTCCTTATTTTTCCTATTTGATTTTGTTGGAAAAAATGGTTAATAACCATTTTGAGGCATAATTTTAAGTAGGACCTACTTTATTAAAGTGATGGGTCTTGGCGGATTTGCATTCTCCGTCACGAGAAGATCGAAATCATATATTTATATGCTCAAAATGGTAATCGGGTGAATAAGAAATTGATGCTCAAAGTGTACCCGTTGACATTTGAATTTGTTGAAAAAAAGGCCTAAATGTGGAGTCCCACATCGGTTAGGCATTAAAACTTGACATCCCTTGATATGTATAAGTACTAGAAAGTCCCATATCAGTTAGGCACAGAAGTTTGATATGCCCTGACCTGTATAAGTACTAGGGACTTTCTCCACTTCTAGACACAAAAAAATTACACACAAAAATAACACATAGTTTTCTTTTCTCTTGTTTTCGAGTTTTTGTTCTCTTCTTCTCGAGTCTTTTTTTTTTTTTGAGTCAGTTTTGGCAAGTCGTCATTTTTGGTGATAGAGGAAAACGTTGTTCAAGTTCGTCGGAGGCGGTGTTCGAGTGTACATAGACCATCGTCGGTTTTCATTGTATCTTAGGAGACAGACGTCCATCGAATCCTCGTGCACAATTAGAGGGGGCAAATCTATTTTAAGAAAAGCATAAAATACACGTACCTCGACTATCATTGGTTCCGATTCAGTTTGAATTCTTTTATAATATTTATTTCTACTTTCATAATAATATTCCTTCTACTATTTCTATTCTTTTATATTGCACCTGTTTGTTGTTTATCTCTATATATATTTCTAACAATCTTAAAATAGATTCTATCTTCTGTTTGATGACGAATAGGTTCATTGGATTTGGAAGGAAACTTTGGACTTCTGCTTTGATTTTACTGTTTTAATTTTTTTTTTTTGTTTACATTATTGGTTAACGTCTATAACATTAAAAAAAAATTATTTGTTTTGTTTCCATATATAAGCTTATATTATAAGTTTATGTTTTTATAGTTTTTGTAGTATTTGTTTACAGATTGTTTCATGTCTATGTTTTGCTTTGTCTATGCTACAACAAGTTACAGTTTTAAAACGTTTTATATAACAGTATTGTAAAATATATATGCTTTAGTTATATACTTAATGGTTCCAATGTTTTTTTAAAACATTTTCGTCTTTATACTATAAACATTTTATATTAAAAAAAATGAATTTATCTTAGGTATAAATTCTAAGACTTGGATTCTGATATTTTCAGAAGTGGCTAATAACATGAACGTTGTTCCAACTGGGAGCACTTCCGAGA
>CAMOHE010052655.1:26280-61173 GCA_946598075.1 Artocarpus hirsutus | reverse complement strand
AATAAGCTATTCTATCTATTAGAGAAAAAAAAAAAAGATTTTTGACCACCAAACACCTTTTTTTCTTTTTGTTTTTTTAATGAAAAAACATGAGGTAAGAAACTCACCCAAGGATACTGGGTTCAATTTGAGTCCAAATATTCGAATCCAATCCCCAAAACAAACGGACTGAAGAGATTTTTTATATATAAAAAAGAAAGAGATTCTAATGATATCACAAAATCAAACTATAGAGTTTGAGTTTGTATCACACCACTATCTCTAGACAACATATTTCTTCGACGTGTGTGTATCCGGCTCTCGTTTTAAAACCCAACCTCAAAAAAATAACAGGCTTTCCCTTCATTTGTTTGTGCTCTTTGATTGAGTCCTCTAGTTTGATTTTGTGATGGCACCTTTTTGATTTTAAAAACATAAAAAATCTAACGATATTTATGTTGTTTTGTTCAATTTTTTCTATTCATAGAAATGAAATTATATTAAGTTTTTAAAATTTAAAAAATAAATTTGTAGCTTCTAAAAACAAACAAATAAATTAAAAAATTTAAAATAAAAAGATACAATTATATAATTAATTTTTTTGAAAATACATGAAGTTGATGATAGAAGAATCTCCCCATCATGAGTTTCCAAAATATAATAATTATAGATGTCCTTTTTTTGGCTCTGATTTTTGTACTTTCTTGGCAACTCAGTAGAGGAGAAAACTCATTATCACTATTTTAGTCATGATCTGCGTGTTTCAGCAGATCGCTGGTCGGCCATAAATGTGCATATATATATATATATATATCTGCTGCCTTTTTAATATGAACCGCATGTGAACACTGATCAGCACGAAATGCACACGAAAACCAACAGTGAAGTAGTTTTAGTGGATAACTCGACAACACAATGGAAAGTGCCAAGAGGATACTATGCCTGACTGAGACTCTGATACTGAGATCTCGATTTTCTTTTTGTTATGAATTAAAAAATATATTTGTTATTTTCTTCTCAGCCTTGTGTGATGAATTTGGCATGAATGTATTGAAAGAAAAATGTTGACATTAGAAATTTGTATTCCAATTCCAAGCATAATTTCAAGTTACAAGGAGCTTGACACATAGGTTTTGGCTGTTTCGAACCTATAAACCGGTTTAAAAGGTTTTTAACATGTGTAATAAATAAATTGTTCAAAAAAATAAGAATAGTTTAAAATGAATTAAACTATCAGTTTTAAAAACTTGATTTATCTTTAAATTCTAACCGTTTTGAATGACGCTTTATTGTAAAACCCTTTCATATTTTTGTTTTTGTTCATAAACTATAGATTTTCAAATGCCAATTATTATAATGTAATGTTTTATTTTTATTTTAAATACCGGTTCAAAATCACTGTTTAAACTATATATGTTCAAAATTATCTATATAAACCACAAAATTCAAAATCACGTTATTTAGAACCCGCGTACCAAACAATCCACTAGCCTCAAAATTCATTAAAAATAAATAAAACCTATGATTATGAACCTAATTTTTCTTTTTAGAAAATGTTTCTCTCCAAACTTTGTGAAAATGTGGTAACATGTGAGATTAAAAGGTTGAAAAAAAAATAATACTCTCTTTATCAAGCTTGTAAGAGGAGAACTTAAAAAAAAAAAAAAAAAAAAAAGGCAATGAAGGATGTTGCTGTTATAAATAATAGTAAACGAAGAGGTCATTCCAACCAAAACTGCCTTTAGTTCTGTTTTGTAATTTGAGTTGGACGGTCTGTAAACAGGGAACAGGTGCAAGAAAATTACAAACAATCTGTTTATACATTGCTTTCAATCAATAAAGAAATTCAATAAGGACATAATGTTTTGTGAAAATTTGCTCTAATTAGTTACTTAAAATCTATTTGAGCTAGTGGTTCCAACCTTATCTTGGTAGTACGTATGTAAATTTGGGCCAGCGAACCAAAAGAAAACATCGGCCTAGCCCCTGCTCGAAGCCCACATGGGCCTAGGGTTGGGCTGGGCCGCCCATATTTTTACAATAAAATATTAAAAAAATTATCTAATTGGGCTAGTCCGGTCTGACCCGATTATAGTTTGGGTCTCAATCTTCGGCCAAGCCCAGCTCGAGGCTTGGGCCGAGCTGAGCCCGAGTCAAAATAGATAGACCATAGGCCAGCCTGCTTGACTTGGCCCAAATTGACAGCTCTACTTAGTAGTTAGTAATTTTATGCATATCTCAGTGATTAGGTCTTAAATTCAAATTAGCTACCTCACATTTAGAGAGAAGACAAAAAAAAAAAAAAAAAAAAAAGACTACCCTGCCTGCTTTAATCGCAAAAAAGACTACCTTACAATTCTAGGATATCATATTTTCACAAGCTTTAACATGTGTTTGAAATGTTACTTAGAACTAATTGGTTCTAACTAATTACAATGTAACAGTAAAAAATAAAAAATTGTTATATTGTAAATATCTTACATGATACAGTTTTTAAACTTAAACTTTAGTTCTAACCAACTTATCAAACATTCTATTAGTTAAATAATTATGCTTTTTTTTTATTTTCAGTCTAATGTAATTTGACGCTCCGTTCTTCATTTTGTCCTGTTTTATTTTCTTTTTTCTTTTTATATCATTCCATATATCACGTCTTAGTCAACTTCATGAAGCCTAACCAATTGACACTACGAAAATTTTACGTATATAAAGAATACCATACCGGCAAGGCAGGTCTCTGTTTTTGACCGTTATTCATATTCTGTAAGTTTTAATTAATATGTTTTTTTATTGTTACTATTTGGATCTAATTTTGACCAAATTAAATCCAAGTTAAAAAGCGTACATGTACAATAAATTGAGCCTTTAGCGACTAGCATAGAAAACTTCTATTATTTCAAATTAATGATTTGATTTGAGTTAATGTGATTTGAATTAAGATTTGAGTTAGTGATTTGAATTGTTATCTGAACTGACGTTTGGATGTACATTTAAGTTTTAATATGAGTATAGAATAAAATTGAAAGTTATGTGTGGAGAGATAGTGAAGATAGTTTTTGATTTATTAATAAATCTAATAAAATCTTAATGTTAATGATCTTAAAAAAATATGCAATATGGATCTTGATTTATTCCTCTATTCGTTAGGAAGACAGTGAGAAAAGAATCATCTCAATTGGATATAAAGTGAAGAAGTTATGATTTTTTTCCTCAAATATAAAAAAGAATTTTAGTTTTTATTATAACAAAGATATCCGAGTATCAAAAGTTTAAACGGATCAGAACGCTAAAAACTTGATTTTTTGATGCTCAAATGATTCAAATTTTGGAAGAAACAAACACGTATCTGAAAAATTCTTTATGGGTGTTCTTCGGTTGAAAACCGTCGGTTTTGGACGGTTCGGTTACCGAACCGCAAATGTCAGTTTTTGAAGTTGGCAAACCGAAACCGCACCGCATACCAAGAGTATTCGGTCGGTTAATCGACCCTTCTTGGTCGGTTTTTTCGGTCGGTTCGGTTCGGTTTTTAACATATGATAATCTAATAGGATACAAGAAGCGCACTATCAGTTTACCATATTTTATTTTATTTTTTTGGTTAAAGAATTGCTAAAATAGTACAATGTATTGTGTATTATTTAGGTTCTTTTTGAAATGATTCTAAAAAGAATACTATAAGGGCGTTTGATATTTATAATTTGTCATGGCACTTATGTTGAAATCATTAAAAATATTAGAGAATGATATATATTTATTTGAGTTTTTTTAATTGTTTCAATTTTCATGAGACCAACAAACTTTACTTCAAAGTATAAAGGAGAAGCACTTAATAACCCTTTGAGAAAAGCATAAGCATAATGAGACACATAGACAAATCTATATTTCGGTCGGTTTTGGTTTTTCGGTTTTGTGTAAATATTCGGTTTTTCGGTTTTACACCTATAATTATGTGGAAATATTTTTATTCGGTTCGGTTCGGTTCTAAACCGAACCGAAATTTTAAGACCGAAACCGAACTGAACATTTTTCGGTTTGTATGAAACCGAATTTTTCGGTTTTTGTCGGGCGGTTTTTTGGTCAGTTTCGGTCGGTTTTGGTTTTTCGATTTTTTTGTACAACCCTAAAATTCTTGATACTTTGAATCTAAATTTAAATCTATTGAGTTTAAATGATGCATGAAATAATAATACCTTTAATTCAATTGAAGTACTTATAATACGTTGTGCTGTAATTTTTCTGTCACATGTCCTTTGAGGGTGATTATATATATATATACATATACATGTATATATGTGCGTAATTATATATTTTTTCTTCCTGGTTGGAGTTAGATTTGGGCGTTGAACGACATGCCTTCTATTTCTGCAAAATGTTCAGACATAAAAAAAAGCATTTGGCTTTTATCAATCTCTGTGCATATATTGCAGTTGGTTCGTTGACCAATATGTCAGTGCCCACCCCAAAAAATAAAAAAATAAAAAAGGACCCATAAATGTTGGTGCTTGAGCTTTTAAATCATGGGTTAGTGGAGTGCATGCCAGAAGTTTGGTGGAACCATGGCCTAGTCTGCACCAACAAGCTCCAAAAAGTGCATGTGATTGTGGGACCAATGCCCTCACATGCATGCTCTTGCTAGTACTCAATCTTTTTGTTTAGTAACTTGTTTACATCATAACCCATACCTTGGTTTCCTCATTTAATTGTTGTGTCTGTTTCGTGGGAATACAACACACTACCAATAGGGTATTTAGAAAATATAATTAGAATTAAAATTTTTGAATTAAAAACAATAGCATGTGAAAATTTTACTCTGTATCTTATTATTATTATTTTTAAATCTTGCAGCATATTAAAGTTTTATACTGTAGCAATTAAAAGTTTGAGTTAAAATTGATTTTGTCAAATACCTTTTAGAATTTCAATTTCAACCCGTCTGTCACAATTGTGAATAATATAAAGCCCTCAGCAGCTACTGTAAAAAGTAAAAGTTGCTAAAATATTCTTAAACTTAAAACGTCAGTTACAACTGAAATTTCAAACGGCTTATCCCTCCCCCTCATTGGTTTTCTTATTCTATGATTAATGAGTAAGGACTCACTGTTCTTGCAAGTATTGCTCTTAAACTTCTGGACCAGTCGCCCTTTTAAACGAACCATATGTTAGCAAGTATTGCTCCGAATCCCTACAGTTAAAACTAACGAAAAAGGTAGGTGTGAATTACGTGATAGCTTTGTTCGCAAGCAATGCACTAATTTTCAGATTATTTTTTATTCTAGTCTTTTTTATAAAGGTTTTCTTGATCATATTATTAGCAAGGCATAACGAATTAGTTTGTGATTGAAAGTGATAACTCGCCCAAAATTTAAAAAAAAAAAGAAAAAAAGAGAAAAATGTAAACATTTAGAGCTGCAAAGACTACGACGTGTTACCAGATTTTGTATAATTAACAATTATATCGGATTGACTGGTATTTTGAAAGATAGTCTCTTATTGCCTTATTTGTCTCAGAATTCAAAAGCAGATATATCATATATGCATAAGAGTAAACCTAAAATGATTTGTTATTCCCTTTTAGGAATTTATGGGAATATATGTATATATCATATATACGTAACAATCGGTACTATTTTTCATTGATGTGACTTGAATATACGCTTGACTCCTAAGGTGTTTGGAAGGATGGTGAGAACCGTTGGTTAGAACAATTTTTTATTATAGCATGTGAGAGTTTTAACACTGTAGAAATTTTTTTTAATTGTTACTATAGCATGTGAGAGTTTTACACTGTTTATAATTGAAAAAGTGGTGGAAACCAACCTTCCAAACACCCGGTTCATCTTCTGTTGTAATCCTAGTGAACAGCGGCTCCAATATGGAAGAGAGAGACGAGAAGAGAGAAACGTAGAGACAATAAAGACAACCAAAGAGGAGAGGAGAGAAAAAAGAGGGAAAAATTAAAAAAAAAAAATAAGAAGGGTATTTTTGACATTTTAATCATGAGAAAAAATAGATTTATTTTAATATGCTGTTTTCTAAATTTATTTTAAATATCTGACATTAATTTTAATCCTAAAATTACTATTTCCTAGCTCATTTTTCCATCTTTTTAAAAAAGGAAAAAGAAGCTTCATATAAAAGAAAAAAAGTACAAATTGCATAATGTTTTATAAATTATCCGTCAAATTTAATGCCGGCGTTCATTTAACAAAAAAGAGTGTTGAGAGTGGTATGTCAAAAAAATAAAAAAATTAAAGAACAAAGTACAAGATTTATTTATGAACTAACGGTACTAATAAACCTTCAAAATTTTGTATTTTGAGAACCTAAGAATAATTGATAATTTGCTTCTTTAACTAAATCAGAATTGCCCTCTACTTAGTCAATTAATTTGTCAACTCTTCTTTTTTTTTTTTTTTTTTTTAAATCTCAATTTAGTTCCAATTATGGACGAAAACCATACTTACCTGAAAGGACATCATGATCGGGAAACTAATTACGAAATTAATTATTTTCGTAAAATAGAAAATAAATATATATATAAGTTGACCCCTGTCGTAAAGAAAACTTTTTCAAAGATTCAATTTAGACAACTTATAGTGGATCGATCAACGTAATTAATGACCACCAGATCTGCGTGTTTTTTTCTTCAAATACTTATAAAACATTATTCTTAGTAGTATTAGCATAGCTAGATCATGAGCGTAGCGTGAAAAACGTAAGGGCATCTTTGAATCGGCATTATAATACGCCTCTCACGTATTAAGATATGAATGAATCACATGCGCGTGTCTGCTGACCCACTTCCATGAAATTAATGTGTATATTATATATATATATATGGTGTTTAGGAAGTGTAGTTAAAACTAATGTTAGGTAAAAAAGTTATCGTATGTGAGAGCTTTATACTGTACAAACTTTTTACCTTTTTACTGTAGCACGTGAGGACTTTTCATTGTTTATTGATTAGAACCGGCCAAACATCTTAGTACATATATATATGTATGTGTGTGTGTATATATGGTGTTTAGGAAGTATGGTTATAACCAATGGTTGAAACCAATTTTGGCTAAAAGCACTGTAGTATGGAGAGTTTTACACTACAATAACTTTGTACTTTTTACTAAAACATATGAGGACTTTTCACTGTTTATTGATTAGAACTAGCCAAACACCTTAATATGTATGTATGTATGTAAAGAGCGAGCCAAAAAATTATTCAAAGGGTAGAAACATAAGCTAAAATTTTTAAAAAAATGAAAGAGATATAAAACTTTAAAAGTGTGGAATATAATTTTAGAGGAAGCGGAATTAAAGGAGACATAATTTAATTTTTATAGTATTTTATGTGTGGCTATCCACCCTTGTATGTATATAGCTCTGTTCTGGTGCATGTATAACATTTTATGTGTGACATTATGATCATGTTATGGAATAAGCCTAAGGAAACCTCCATGTATATATGCAGTGTATATTCAAAGGAAAATAATATGATTAATAGAAAACACACATGACATGAATTCCGTCGCGTATTATTTGCTTGAATGTCTGTTTGCGCGTAGATTGGGAATTAGTCAACACACTGGACAATACGATCGGTTTTCAATTTTCATGCACGGCATGGCAATTGGCAATACATGGAAGAGTCAAGAAGACTTTCGTTGCGTGAACGCAATGAAGGGTCAGCCACTTTCTCATCCGTCTTTTATTAAGGGGCTCTGTAATTTGTTTAATATATATATTTTTCTATTTAATTATTTATTTAATTTGGATTGAAAGAGCCAATATATGTATATAAATCACTTTAATTAATTAATGTGGGAGTTGATAATGAAATTACAAGTGATTATAGTGTACAGCTCATAAGATCGGAATCCGTGATGGAAGCATATTTTCATTATATGGGGCTTTAATTTTGATCGTTTTCGAAAATTCCACACTTTTATTCTACTTTTTTTTTTTTTTTTTTTTTTTTTTAGAGGCAAAAATATGTGCACCCATTCGTACTTCATTCGATCCTCTTTTTTTTTTTTATATTTTTTTTATTCGCTTCCTTTGCTATTGATTCTCACATTTGTCGGCAGCCTTTTTTTTTTTTTCTCCTCTCCCTGTCTCTTCTTTTCTTCTCTCTCTCTCATCATCCTAATTAGCCTAGATTATCAGTTAATCACATTCCAAGAAAAGGAAACTCTTTGAATCAAACCCCATCATTTTCTTCCAATCTCTGGACCTCAATTTTGTTTCCAACATTCCATGGTTAGGCTAACAGCTTTTGTCTTGAGGAATTAGGTAAGCAGTTTTTTATGAAAATGGAAACCGGTGTTTCAACCCATATATGACATGGGGCAGAAAAAGTGAAGCCAAGAAAACGGAAAGGGAAGAAAAGAAGCCTCAAACAAAAATATCCAGCGTTCAGATTGCCTTATATTAGGCAAATGGAAATCAATGTTGTGTGTTTATTTTTTATGCAGAAGGTTATAATATGTTTGGTTTGTAGGTTTGAGTTAAAATTATTATAGTAAAACCAATTCAAGCCGAAATTGTTTAGTTTAAACTTTATCATATATGTATTTAAAGATTTTTTTTTGCTAAAAAAAAAGATTAGTGGTGTTTTTACGCCCTCAAATCAGAGTCATTTTAAGAAACTACCAGTATTATAAATAGGACGGCGAGGATCATGATTTTGAGACTTCAACAGGTAATTAGCTAGTCTATGCCATTTTATGTAGATTCTTTTGTACGATAATACTTGAACCTCTGATTTGTTAAGTCTTTAAATAGGACCTCTTTATCATCATCCTACCACCACTAATGACCAGAAGGAGTTAGATCTTATAACAGTTACTTGTTACAACTTGCTATCATGCTTCATGAGAATAGGCTGGTTCATGTCACAAGAATTTTTGGGAGAACTTTAATGCAGTGCTAGTGTTTCCATTTAATACTCCCCCCGACCCGATGGAGACAACTCCTATATATATATATACACACACACACACTCTCTCATGTATATATATGTTTTCGTGATAAATCATGATGTGTGTGTTTGTGTGTGTGTGTATATATATATATATAACTATGACAATTTCGCGGGTCCTGTTTAGAAACCGTGTGTATAAGTCAGGAAATCAGATGTTATTATTTGCAACTGTGAATGCATGTGTAGTACATCAAAACGTGGCACAGCTGTAAACCCCCTTAAACACCATGGGTTCCACCGAAGTTCATGAAAGCTCATCACCACACACAATATTATAAATTAATTAAAGCCAAAAAAGAAAACGGAAAAAGAAAAAAAGAAAAGTAGGAACCATTAATTTTAAATAAAGAAGAGAACCCAAAATCTAGCATTTAAAGCCATCAACAGCTTTAGTCAAGCTTCCATGTTTCGCCCCCTTGATATCACTCCTCTTCGCGTTAAAAAAAAAAAAAAAAATAATAATAATAATAACAGCTGGTGAAAAATTTTCAACTATTATATTTAAGTAATATTTTGTGGTAACGCCTTCCTGAAAAAATAGAGGACCATCATATATTAACTATTTTATGTGGCATTTTATTTGACAACTTTATACAAGCAAATATGAACTAATGTGCTTGCACCTTTTCACACTTTAAACAGTCCCATTGATTTTCTATCCTTTTAAAAGTATGAAATTGAGGTGCCATCTAAAATGATGGCTATAATGGTGGCAAAATTAATAGTACTTCAAGCATTATTCATTGTATTTTTTAATTTATTTGAAGGCATTTATATATTTTCTATGATAAAAGATCAATGTAATTTTAGCAGTATACAGATTTGAATACCATAGGCATATCGAAAAAATAAATATTATGAAAATTTTACACAAACCCAATAAGCCATTTTTCTATATCCTGCCATAAATATATATACACATTTTTTTTCTGCTTTTTTCTTTGGTTTTATATAAAACCAATGTAATTTTAGCAGTGTACAGATTTGAATACCATAGGCATATCGAAAAAATAAAAATTATGAGCATTTTTTGGTAAAAATTATGAGCATTTTTTTTATGCTTTCGATTTATATATTATCATTTATTTATTTATCTATTTTTAATTATGATATATTTATCGTACATGGGGTCCATCATTCCCTTCACGGATGACAGACAACTCATATTTATATCGTCTCTCGAGAAGTCAAACGAACGGCCTCAATCCGTCTGTGAGGTGACTCAAACCATACATCGCTGTACGTTTAGCTTAGTCCCTTAATTAAACATTCTGTTTATATGATACAAATTATACGATTCCAAACTTGACCGCTGTCTAAAATCAAAAAGCCCGGCAAACAAAGCACACTCTTCTCTGCTCAAAAGTAGTAGCAATAATAATTAAAAAAAAACTCCTCCTCTCTCTTTCTCTCTGGATTTCCTTCTCATTCTTCGGTCTACCATATTTAGCTTTCATGCTAAATAGTGGAGGATTTGGTCGCCCATAATGTTTCTGCATTTCTGTTTTTTCAAGGTCTTCTTGCGTTAAATCTACTTTCCCTTGCTGGGCTAATTCAAAGTTGGCTCTTTTTGTTTTTGTTTTACTTTTTCCTTCTTTTATTTGTCTTCTTTTTTTTTTTGGTATATATATTTATTGTTTGGAAACTTGGTTGGTGACAAAGAGTTTGAGTTTGAGACAGAGGAGAGAGGCATGAAAATGGAGAAGCTTTTGTGGGTTGGTGTTGGAATATTGGTTTTTCTGGGGAAATGGGTAGATGGGTTTGTGGAGTTCAGTCTCAATGAAACAGAAATTTCTTTGGTAGAAAGTTATGGAGTCTCCAAGGCCAGCATTCCTAACGCTTTGATGGTTGGACTTACTCTTATTCAGGGAGCTAATAAAAAAGGAGCTGGTACTCTCTCTCTCTCTCTCTCTTCTCTAAATTTGTGGGAGAGTTAGGAAAGAGGGGCAAAAAGAATTTCCAGAAAATGATTTTTTGTTCAACCCCAGTTTCTCTCACTTGTTGCTTGCATTCTTTTTTTTTTTCACCCAAGTTTCTCATTGTCTCATAAGAAAAAGAAGAAAAGTTATTTCTCTCTGTTTAACCATTAATCAACAATGTTACTCCGGCAAGTGGGCTTTTTTTTTTTTTTTTTGGAATTTGGATGCCCTTGATTGTAAATTACTGTTGTCGTTACTACCACTCTCTTGTATTGTATATCTCCTTTTTTTTTATAATTAATTTTCAGTTCACATTGTAGATCTTGTCTTGGTTGTAAGTAAAAGTGACATAAAAAATATTTTAATATTATTTATTCACAAGATTTGGCCTAATCGTAGCATCTTGTTTTTGACTTTTTTACAGTATGCTTGGATGGAACCTTGCCAGGGTACCATTGGCACCGTGGACATGGATCAGGAGCAAACAGTTGGCTCATTCAATTGGAGGTTTGTGGATAAAAAAAGAAAAAAAACATTTAGTACCTGTCTGTTCTCAATTCATGAATTTTTATGTATGATATTGTCTCGGATATTTCAAAAAACAAAATTATTTTTGGTGGTTGTTATGGAAAAAAAAAATATCCGATTGGTTATATCAGTTTTGCATACTTTTTGGTTTTGATATGATTTGACTAAATATAACATTCAGAAACATGCAATTTAGCTCCCCAAAAAAATCGTAATGTCAGGGACACTAGCTTTGTTTATTAAGTTTTGGATACGAAGCTATTGTGTGAAAGTTGACTTGTCAATTTCTAATCAGTCAAGTTGTGCATAACTAACTTAACTGTCATTTACTACTTGTATTCAGGTAAATTAGTTCTCGTATTGTTTGGTGATTACATGGTACTTGAAGTATGCTGTATCGTGTTATTTTCAGTTTTTCATGTTTGAGGGTTTTGCCCTTCGTGGGATATTTTTAGATATAGGATAAAATTACTTTGCGACCGAGAAATATTCTGATGTTCAAAGGTACAGCATGTTAAAGTTAAGTTACAATTACAAAGCGTGGTTTTTGTTTCCCATGTTAGAACAAATTAAACCAAAATTCTTCCAGAATCAATCATCTCAAATTATTGAGAAGAATTGATCTGAATTGTGGAAGCGTACCTTGATTCATAATTTTGGATTGTTTTAGATTATTACCTTTCAATCAAATACGTACTCCTTTAGATTTTCTTTGAAGATGAGATTTCAAAGAAAAGAGGAAAGTATATTACGTACGTATGAATTGGGGACCATAACCAGAATAAATAACTTTAGTTATTTTAGTGTATTTTTAGTTTTGTCCATCATAAAATCTAGAAATTACAAATTGGTATCTACACATATAATATTAATAAAAATAACCCATATATTATTTTAATATCCAAAAAAGCCTTTTAACTTTATCTTAATTATATCATTTTAATTTAGGCTTTACCTTAAGACAGCATTAATAACATATTTAATTACATATGTAGGCCCACATAAAAATTATTTTCCAACATCCCAGCCATATCTGGAGCTTAGAGTATGATGTGTGTATCAGACAGACGGGTTTCATGAGTCCTTGTAGTGTAATGTTCTGTCTGAATGGAGTTTTCAGACGACAAGTTAAGTTAATCTTGGATTTGAACAAACATCTTGTGGCAGGGTGGTGGCTGGTGCAATAGCATCAAAAACTGTGTTTACCGCAAAACAACAAGGCGGGGATCATCGACATACATGGAGAAGCAGATACCATTTACAGGAATCCTCAGTGATAAAGCCGAAGAAAATCCTGGTTTTTCACAAACTCAATCTCGAAGAATAATATAGAAACAAAAGAGAGAATAATGAACATTCTGCTGTCATCTGTTTTTGTGTCTTTCTTGGTTTTGCTGACCCACCACTAATATATATATATATATATGTGGGTTTCAGATTTTTTCAACTGGAATAGAGTAAAATTGCGTTACTGCGATGGTGCATCTTTCACAGGGGACAGTGAAAACAAGGTTGGTGGGAATCTCTTTCCATTTGCTATGCTTCTCATGACATTTTGCTTTTAAGTTTCTATTGATTCGTGCACCAAAAGTTAATACTGAAACTGCGTGAGCTTCAAGGAGTTGCTCAATATTTTGTTAAACTGAATGTAGACATTTTTCTGACTTCTCAACATCCAGGTAGAGCAGTGTAATGATTTTAATCTTTAGCTGTTCTGTTAAAGTGTTATCCTTAGATTCAGTATTTGATGACATACGTGATACTTCTGAAATCGTTCCTGCTATACTGTCATTTTAATATTGTGTCTTCTTCCAGGCTGCAAACTTGCAATTTAGAGGAGAGCGCATATTTTGGGCCGGAATGGAAGATTTAATGTCAAAGGGAATGCGGTATGCTCATCAGGTTTAGTATTTCTTCCTGCAGCTGAGATCACCCATTAATCCTTTCTTATTCATACCCTTTTTCCATGTTATGATGGTCAATGCAATAATAATTGAAATATGATTAATTAGTCCTTCCAAATTGTATTCCAGGCTCTTCTATCTGGCTGCTCTGCTGGGGGGTTGGCATCTATTTTACACTGCGACGACTTCCGAAGTTTGTTCCCAAGAACGACCAAAGTAAAGTGCCTGAGTGATGCTGGTTTGTTTCTTGATGCGTAAGTATTATATTTCATGCTCTTAACTATTTCCAAGATGTCTCTTTCTTTCTTTCCTTTTTGCCCCTCTCTTCTTTGAGAGTAGGCTTAATAGCTGGTGTTCAGTTTTTGCTGATGTTCCTCTGTTCAATTTTTAGGGCCGACGTTTCTGGTAGACGAACACTGAGAAACGTGTACAGTGGTGTGGTGGCCTTGCAGGTACTGCGTTGCCTTAGGGATTCGTCACCTAAGAAGAAGTTTGAGATGTGAAGTCATAGTGTAACGTTGAGTTTACCTATTCTTAAGATTCTGATTTAGGAACAAGTGCAAAGAAGAATCCACTCTCAAATCTCTCTCTCTCTCTCTCTCTCTCCCCAAAAGATGGCCACTCTAAAAATCCTGTGTATATTCCAAGAATTAGGACATAAACATATGTTAGAATATTAGATGCCTAAAATTCTTCCAAAAATTTGAACCGTGGTTGGCTGAAAAAGTGTCAAGTAATTAGGCTACACATAACACTGATTTCATCCAGAAGCATCAATTAGTAACAAGCATAATCTGGTTTGGCTGTCTTAATCTCTTGGTGATTCTTGGAGTTTACAACCATTAACTTCGGGATGTCTAAATTGCCCTTTTTTTGGTTCTCACTAAATTGAAGCTTTCCGCCTTTCATGTACGTAACATGCTCTTACTGTTTGCAAGATCTCTACTTAAATTTTGTTTACATGTTTTAGTTAGAAACTTAGAATGCCGCATAGCCTTACTTAACATATGATTTACTGCTTTAGATTAACTTATACAAATGTGTATCTCTATTCAGTTTGTTCTGGCAACAAGGTTCAAAGGAATGAAAGTGTTATTTTTGAAATCATTTCAGGGTTGTCAGAAGAATCTACCCCGCATGTGCACTAACCACCTCGATCCAACTTTGGTAATCATAATAATTCCCTTAAAAAATTTGAGGAAAACAAACAATTTTGAGCCTTTTTGCCGTTTATCATATACTGACTTTGCTCTTTTCTGCCTGTGTTTTGTGCTTTTTCCCCGTCATTTCTTTCAGTGCTTCTTCCCTCAGAATTTAATCAACAGCGTTACGACCCCTCTATTCATTCTCAATGCCGCCTACGATTCATGGCAGGTAATTGTCCCTTTTTTTTAAAAAAAAATTCTAGCAAATATTTGAAAACGGTACGATTTTCTGCGTTGACTAGCTAGTGAAAGAAATAGATTAATATATACATTCCTTTTTGGATTTTCCTCAAAGAAACTCGTATGCTTCTACTTATGATCAGATCCAATCTAGTTTAGCCCCACCATCAGCAGATCCCCACGGCTTCTGGCATGATTGCAGATTAAACCATGCAAAGTGTAATCCATCACAACTTCAGTTTCTCCAAGGTACTGCTATCATGTATTTGAAGCTTGTTCTTTAACTAGTTGTTTTCATAGTACAGCCAAAAATCCCGCCTCGTTATCGCAACACATACACACGTATACATGGTTTCGAGATGTAACATAATCTCTTGTCCGCTTAATGTTTGCCATTTTATTCCTTTTGAACAGGATTCAGGAATCAAATGCTGAATGTAATCAGGCAATTCTCAACGTCTCGTCAAAACGGGTTATTTATAAATTCATGTTTTGCTCACTGCCAAACTGAGAGGCAGGATACGTGGTTTGCTGATAATTCCCCTGTTCTGCATAACAAGGTAGTAACTCTCATACATAGTCTACATTTATTTTGTTCTTACAAAGCATAGGTTGAAGACAATTATATCACATATCTTCTTAAAACTAGATTAAAAAAACCATGGTTTCAGAAAGATCTATCACGACAACTAAAAGCTTTCGACATTTGTTGTTGGTAATTCAAAGAGTAACAATAACATTTCAATTTCAAAAACATGCCACTTACATAAGATCGTTTCAAATACAAATGCTAATGTTAATATTAATGTTGTATTTGGCATCAAAACGTGCGAAAATGACATATTTTACATATGTTTTCGTTTATGCTCAAATGCATGATGTTATCTCAAATGATGTTTACATGTTATCATTTTAATTAGCTTAGTTGTAATAGTAAACTTTAATTGTAAAAAGAATATGAAAACGTAATGTTATAATGATTAAATGAAAAATTGACTATAGTAATTAGATGCCAAATTTAGCATATGCTATACTTAGCGTTAAATTTGACACCAAGAATAGGATTGCATTGTATAGAGATTTCTCTACTTAAATACTAAATTTAGCATCGTATCGGAGGTGCTACAAGAAAGTGCTCTTCCTGGATAAGGTGGACAAAGTGGATAAAGTTCCAAGACCATGAGATGGAGGCTTGAAGTTGCATCCCTTTTGTAGTAACATGATAACATCGAAAATTACATGTATATCCTTCATAAAGCAAACATGGGGTTGGGATTTTGCAGTAGTTGAGCATTAGTTTCACGTTCTGCAGTTGCAAATTTTGCATTGAAAATCTCTGGGCCAAAGGAAAGAAAAAACTTTGGTGCATAATTACTTTCCAAGATCGCTTTCAAAGAATGTACACCATATTTTGCATGCTTCCTAATTGCCACGAGGATGACTACATTTCTGACTTGGCACTCTTTTGGATGCATTCATGCTCACACAAAACTCCAATGTTAAATAATAACATGAGATTTAGCAAAAAAATGTTCAAGATGTGTAATTTCTTCCTATTTTTGTGGTTGACAACATGCAGCCGATTGCGATAGCCGTCGGAGATTGGTACTTCGACCGAGCAGCTGTCAAGTACATCGATTGTCCGTACCCTTGTGACAACACTTGCCACCATCTGGTTTTCCGATGAGAGAGCAACGAACTCTACTTTCATTACAAAATGCACATCAATTGGTGCATTTCTCATGACTAGAATATTTTACCTAGTTGAGTAACATTCTACAACTTGTATTACTTTCCGATACTGGAAAGAGCTTCACAATTCAAATTGAAATATCAAATAGAGGTATAATAATAGAAAAAGCAAAAAACAATAAGAATATTATTGGGGGCTACTGAGAAGTGCAAGTATATATGCTCTTAGAAAAAAGCTTCGAGCATTGTTTTTTTTTTTTTTTAGTAGTATATGGGTAAAAGCTCATTATCTATACAACTATTATGTTTCTGATTAGCTCAATTGTGATGTAATTCGTGCAATAGATATGTCACTCGGTTTGTTAATGTTTCCACTTTCTTTCATTTGTCCGATGATAAGAATAGAGATGGGGATAATATATATATATATATATATATATATGGATTTTATTAATGGTTATGTTTATAATTTTAACAACACTTGAAGATTTAGTATGATAATAATTTAATCTCATTAATTATTGTGAATTAAATTAGTTAATTATCTATTTTGTTACAGCTGTTAGAACGGGAAATAATAGTAAACTTAAGCAACTTGAAATTCTAATGTCTTGAAGCTCTAATAAGATGAGCACGTTTATTGCTCTAATATTGCTATATTAAACGAATGCCCCCATACAAAAATTCTCGTTTGACTAAATTGCCAAGCTGGGCTGCATCAACCTCTTAACATTTTTGTCCTTTGAAGTTCTACACAAGGACTTTTCGTCCTTGGCTCTTTTATTATTTCTTTTTCTTTTTCTTTTGTATTGTTCTATTGTGTCGGGAGAAAAATTGTGGGCATTAATGTTATGAGTACATGATATAATTACAAACTTAAAATGTTGAAATTGCAAAGTATAAGGACGTGTTAGCAAATTTTAAATGTTTTATTATTGACGCCGTAAATTATGTGAGATAAATGATATACTCACAACCCTCAAACGTTGGTATGGTATTGCAAAAATAAAACAATATGTTTGTGATCCAGCATTGATGCTATGAATTTGACCCTTGCATTGCTATGCGTAGTTAAACATAAGTAATTAAATTTTATGGTCAATAGTTTAGTCCTTTAATTAGCAATACTGTTAAATCAATATGAGAGCTAATTCAATGTCGGTACTATGACAACTAACAATACAAGAATTACATTTAACCTATTCACGGTAAAATTGTAGAACATAAAAAAATGGTACAAAGCTTAAAACCGAGTATTTTGAATTCATCGGGACGACATCTTTTCCGGGAGGCCCGTCCATCCCGTGTGGACTCGCCCCTAAGGGTACAAACCTCTAATAGGACAGGGACGGAGAGTTGTTTAATAGAAAATAGGAAAAAATAGAGACTACTTCTTGTTTCGAGTCAGGGTCGGGATGGGGTGGAAGACCCACCCCTGAATCGTCTTTTTACATTTGCACAAAAGTTGTTATGGCAGTCTTCTATAGAGAGAGTGGAAATCTCATCTTGCTAATAGCAATAGCCTCCATTTAAGACCAAGGACGTAGGTACCTCTTTCTTGATGGCATAGGTCTTGTTTGAATTAGCCCCATCTGTCCAAAATTAGCCACATCTTCTTTACAAGAATCGTAATTTCTGTGCATGTACTTTGTAATAATTGTTTTTTTTTTCTTTAGTCAGGAATCTCGTCCGCTAATAATCTTATTAACATTATCAATTTTGTCTTGTGCATTTTAATAATCCTAGTTGCATGTCACCCCCCTCAGTAGATTACAAGAAGAATCCTTTGGTAGGTGCAAAATGATACTCTATTAATAAAAAAAGAAGAAGAAGAAATAATACGCTTCTAACAAGATTTTATTTTGACGGTTAGATCTTTATTAAATTTTATTTGTTTTGCATACTCTTTTATCTCGATGTGATTTTATTCAAGTTTAACATTTAGAAACATGCACAGAACAGTAGAGTTAGAAAACTCCATGTTATAGTGAACAAAATTATTGTCTGATGTATAGTTTAGAAAACAAATTGGTCTGAGTTCACATTAAATCAATTAGGGGGATTAAAAACTAATAGGATATGAAGTTATCAATGATTGAGGGCAAGACTTGGGACTAGTTTAAAATAACTTGTGAGTTTGTGAAAGATTCATGGAATGGAACTCCTTGATTCCTTGGAAGGAATTAAAAAAAAAAGAAAAAAGGAAGAGGATAAAAATATGTTTGAGAAGCGGGGAAGTAGTGCAAAAAAATCTCTTCGGTATTTGTAATATTATTGCATTCGTCACTATATTTAAATCATTTTTTTAGTTTCTTTCCCCTTTCAAAGCACAGTTTATAATTAACAAAGATAGGGCTAAAACAAGTAGTACTTTAAATAATATTGAGAAAATAAAGGAAAAATCTCATGTTTTGTCTAAACATCAATTTTGCGTCTCTAATTATCAAAATATCTAAACATCCTATATGCTTATTAAATCATACTTAAAATACCCCTTGAAGCGATTAATTTTTTTTTTAAATTTGAAGATTATCTTTTCTAATATATATTAAATATTTTTTTAAAGATGACTTGACTTAAAAATTAAAAAAATGTAATTTAAAGTATTCAAATAAATATATTTCAATTAAGTAAATACTTTAATTATTTTGAGAGTTTTTAACTTTTTAAGATTGATTTTATTCTGTAATTTGATTAAATAATGCTTAAAATTATATTTAATAAAGATTAGCAAGGGTAATTTTGGTTTTTTAAAAGTTTAATCTCTTTCTAGGGTTTTTTATGTATGATTTTAAAAACATATGGGATGTTTTGAGCATTTATATAATAAGAGAGACAAAAATAAATTTTTGCAAAATAAAAAGGGTATTTTAGGTATTTTATTGAGAACAAAGATAGAATCAAACACCTTAAATATTACTCATGACTTGTGGAACGGTCCTTGTATGAAATTATAAGGTCATTCTTTTCTTGATCAATGGGGTGTTTGGAAGGTGGTGGGAATCAGTGGTGAGAATCACTTTTATTGTAGCATGTGAGACCTTTATATTGTAGCAATTTTTTTTATTGTTACTATAATATGTGAGAATTTTATACTGTTTATAACTAATTTTGTGGTGGAAACTATTTTACCAAAACATCCAGTAAGTTATTTAAAAAAACTGTACGATACCATTTATGATCACGTCATCTCAAACAATAATCTTAAGTACTATGAGATAAGTGCAATTATTTCATATCATCCTTTTTTTCTTAAAAAAAAAAAAAGAAGATCTCATTTCTCGTTAAACTATACATACAGCTACGTTATTATTTCTATTAACATATTTATTTTTTCTATCTACTTTTTTCTTCTAATGAAAAAAAAAAAGTAGTACATTTTACCGATCATTTTACATATTTTCCAATTTTACCTTTTTTTTTTCTTGTGGTGTATCAAAATTATTTGGATCCAAAACCCGAGAAGTAGTACGGGAGGGAACCAATCTATATAAACTTGAAAGCGACTTGATCTAGCCCGAAACTTGGCTGGCCATGGCTGTTTTTATAAACATATGGATAATTACCTTTATCCGTACGCATGTATGTTCTTCTAATGGGACATAAAAACCTCAAAAGCGACTAATTAAACAGTGGATTTTTAATTTTTTTAATTTTTATTTTTTTTTTAAGATATGGGGACCTCCACTTTTTGATCATGAACCCTAAAATGCCATTGTGCAAGTATTCCAAAATTTGTGATTTAAACAGGCTCACCGGTCTTACCAAATTTTTTCTGATTTTTAACACCACATCTTGATAAAATTCTCGTTTTCTACCCGAGTTCGGAAAAATTTCCAATTTTGACGTGCAATTTCGACGAACAGAAGTAGCACTCTAAAATGGTTGATTGGTTATGTAATTAGTATTGAGATTGTTCAGTCACTTAGAACTAAACAACAATTAATTACTCGGTTTACGTTATTAATTCTAAACCATATCATTGGAAAGTTGCAATTTGTAATTAAGATTATTAGTAACTAATTAGAGTATGATCAACTTCTATATTTATACTTGTATAGTTGTCAACGTTATCTCTAGCTGCGCTAGTAGAAAAGTCTTGTTCATCATCTTGATTACCTGTATGTATCATCATTTATTTCTGAAAACAGATTTCATGAAGAACAAAATCTTCCAACAAATAATTTTTTTAAAAAAATTCTATTGTTCTTTAACTTTGTTTATGTATTTTTTTTGGATTACACACCATGATCATCCTCATCATCACCGCTCATCATAGGCACATTGATTTGTGGCATTGAATATTTGGATTGATAAAGCACAAAAATACTAATATCATTGAACATCTTTTTTTTTTTTTATGCTCATTTATAAAATAATATATATGGAGACAAAGGCAAAAGTAGAAGAGGATTCCCCCCAAATTGAAAACCAATTGTGTTTCTCAAGTTGAGGATTTAAAATATGTGCATGCATTAGAAAATCAAAACTTGGGACTTTGTTGCTGCCATCTCATCATTTCCTCCTCATTACGCCATTTTAAAGCAAGGATTTTTGTTCTTTTCCAAACCCCCTTTTGATTCTATTCTGATTGCAGGGCCCCCAATGAGAAGACCCAATAATTTAGTTCACATGCATACATTCATATATACACATACTTTAATATAGCTATACATTTATTTATTATACATGTGTATAAACTATATACCTATATATATATATTTATATATAGATATATAGATGTGTCATGCATGTGACTAATTTATTGGTATGTATATTTCTAGGCTTAGCCTGCAAATGAAAAATTAAAGAAGAGTTTGACAAATATTTTTCTAAGAAGGAGACTAATATTTTGTTGTGTGTTTGCACATGGACAAGCGAAAGCGATGCCTTTAGCCAATATGTGAGAGCTGAAAGGGATGGGTATGACCGTGTACCTGAATGGGCCTATCCTTAAAAAAATAAAATAAATATTTTATTTATTGTATTATAATTAATTAATTAATAATATTCCGTTCTGTAATGAGTTGTGTTAGCTTTTGCTAAGTTTTTCTTTTCTTTTTGTCGTCTAGTTATGGAGGAGACTAGCATTGCAACTGGGAAGAACGCAGAAGGGTCACTATAAGTGGCCATGGAGTGGTGTTAATATATTGGGGCTTCTACGTTCACGTCTTTGCATGCACATTTTTCAGTTTTACTTGGCCCTTAGGATTAATATTGTCGGCTTGGAGCAAAAATACACATGTTAAAATACATCTCAAATCCAATTTCTAGGAAAAGATTGCGGGAACATTGTAACATGTTAACATGTTAAAATACACATGTTAAACATTGTAACATGTAAAAGTTTTATACTATAATATATTTTTGTTTTATACTATAACAGTTAAACTTGATTCCTAAACATTTCGTAGGACACATGACGTGTTTACAAAAGTAAAATTGAAATTTGATTCTTTTCTGTACAATATTTTAAGAATAGTAATATTCTATACTAATTATTATAATAATTTTCACAAGACAAAATTAGGTAGTAATTATTACAATCATTGTAACTTGTTGTTATTTATAAAATCTCTCTTTTTTTTGTGTTATATTTCAACACGCCTAGTAAAATTATGCATTATGCCTAACTCACCTAATTACTGTGTATCTATTCTATGGATGCGTGAGTTAGCTTTTTACTTGAGTCCTGAGTTCAAGTCTAAAAAGGAAAAGAAAAAAAATTATTATTATACATAGAAATCAGTTTTTCATGAAACCAACGAAAAAAATGACGTCTTTTTTCTCAATGAAAATATTTACTAATAGCTTAAGTTTTTAGGCTTTTTTTCTTTGGCCTGTCGTACTAGGTTGTCAAACATCCAACAGGCCAGCAGTTTTGTAACTTTCACTCTTATGGGCAAACTGAATTCTCAGGGGAATAATTTTCCCTTACTAGATATGTGCAAATGTGCATTTTCCCTTTCCCCATAAAAAAACAAAGATTTGCTAATTTACCATTTGATCTTTTCATGTCAATAATTGTTTTTTTTTTTTTATGGTAAATATATATAGATGGTAATGAGAAAATGAAATATTTGAATTTTTTTGATTAGAGAGATTCTTCATTATATATAAGAGGATTTATAATCAGTAAGAGTCGGCTATATATATATATATATATGTATATATATGAGGACCCTCTGCCGAATTATCAACATCCTCTCAGTCTTTTTGTCATGTTCTACAGAAACATCGAATTCTTCTCCCTTTATCTCATGAAGTCTCGGCATCCATGGAGGGGCCCCATGGCCCTGTTCCTCACAGAAGCAGTAAAATTTCTGAGGCCCACTCCGAGGGGACACCGCACACGCTATGCTCTCATATCACCTCTCTTCTTCTCTTCCCCCCTTGTCATAATGCTTCAAATCTTGTCACACCGCTCTCTCTCCTCCCCACCTGTATAATATGATATATGTATATATATACATATATATATATGCTCTACACTTGAATAATATAATATAATATAATATTAATACAATATCTTAATTTCCCTCCTACAACTTCTAATAGAGAATTTTAAACCGCTCTTTTCTGAATGTCAAATTAGCACAATCAAAAAGGATAAATATTTGGTGTCTTACAGACTGGTTGATAAAACAAAAACGGTTCAAACACAAATTTATGGATAATAATTAGGTATTTTATCATCATAGCTTGTTTGATAATGTGTCTAGGTAGTCATTTCTTATTTTGAATTTTATACAAGTTTTTGAGTTTTTTACTGTTTGTCTTGTATCAGTTGTATGTGTCTCAACGATTAGATATGGTCAAAATCACATCAAAATAAAAAAATAAAGAGCGTATGGTATAATTTATGTATGATACAAATATAATAGCTCAAAAATACCGTAGTACTCTCTCGAAGTATTTAAAAATGTCCTCACCAAGTGACTTTAGGCCCTTATAGGAGCTATTGGTTGCAGCTGTAAGGTTAATTAAAAAATTTATAGACTAATGGATACTAAACTCTGGTTCAGAAACCATGTTCAATATTTAGAAGGTACTTTGGTTTTAGGTTGTAGGAATAATAAAATGCTCTAGTAATAAAACACAGTTTCAAATGGTCAAATATCGTCTGTAAATTATTATTCTTTATTTTGTGTTGTAAACATTTTTTTTTATGAAAGTCTTATTTATATATTGTTTTGTAGCTTAGTTTGGACTATTTTTTTTAGTTTTGAATAATATAAAGCTATGTTACAATAACAATAAAAAAAATTATAATATAAAGCTCTCATATGTTACAGTAAAAATAATTTTAATTATCTCATCAAACACCCTATTAAAAAATAAGATACACAAGAAATACACTATGGGTTGTATTTTCGTACCATTATTGAAACGAATTTGATCTGATAGTTTATTTAAACACAAAATATTTCCCTCAAAATATTACACAAAAAAAATGTTACAAGACAAGGACGATCGTTTCATCGGTTTCTACAGCGCGGATGTTTTTGTCCGACGATGATGAGGTTTCAACTAAAGCAAGAAAAACAACATAATTTCCAATGTCCAGAGCCACCGTAGAGTGTTTATAATAGAAGGAAAGAGGAAGTGACTTAAAGACTGAAAAAAGTGAAAAACATCTCCATCCTTTGGAGACCGTGATAGACACCCATTTAAGAAATTTGGTCCCTGGAATTTTCTTTTCTTTTTTTTTTCCTTAAAAAAATTATATATGTTTTTGTTTTTGTTTTTGCATTAACAAGATACATAAAAGAGGACGTACAGAGAAATTCGTGTGTGCATATATATATATATATATATATAGAGAGAGAGAAATAAATATATATATATACATCATTATTACAATTTCAATGTATGACAAGAATTAAGTCAGAAAAAGAGCTGGTGGGCATACATTAAAGTAGAAACATGAATCCCAGGATCCCAAAATATAATTTGGATATTGCTGGCTAGAGAGAGAAAGTCGCAATCACCATGGATTTTCGATCAGAAAAAAGGCGAACCACAAAGATGGATTATATTCTGGTTTCAATATCTTCGTGCTAGTAATATTTCTCCTCTTTCACTCCCTACTATTTTCTTTTTCTTTTTTCTTCCTTTGAATGATTACAAAAGGTGAAGTTACAATATTAGGTCAACATATATACAAAATATACCCAGACAAATTTAATACTTTAAGGTGTACATAATTGTAACAACAAGACCTTAGCCTTATTCGGTAATTCTACCGTGTTTTATGAAGACAAAAAAAAAATCATAACATATACATATATAAACATCAAAATATGATCACAAACACATATATTTTGGTAACAAAAGCCTGCACTTGCTTGAGAAAGTTGGGTATGATCATAACCAACACATTTACAAAAAATGAAAATAAAATTAAAAAAAATAAAATAAAAAATAGAAAACATTAATTTCTATGGCACACACCTGTAACGGAGGGAAGCGTAGCAGTACTGTCTTTTTCCCAAAGCCAGCTGATCTTTCTCTCTCTATCTCAAACTGAATATATTAAAGATAAAAAAACGTCCGTAATTCTCTCTCGTCCCCCCTTATTCCCCCGTAAATTAGAGCCCCATGAAAAATCAAATATCCTCTCCCTTTAATACAAAAACAACATGTGTATATATATGTATATATATATTTATATATATACCGATATATAAAGCCTAAAGGGTCTGTCCAAAAGCCAGGGCCAGTCTCTGGAGATCCTTATTGGTATACATTTGGTGATCTGTGGCTTCGCTCTGATGATGCCAAGTGGCAGTACTTGAGCCACTTGATATCAAGAAATGCGTTTCTGGTTTCACAATATTATTACTTGTAGTAGTAGTATTATACATATTGGCTTGAGAAGGAGAAGAGGAGGTTTGATTCTGTAGTGTAGCTGTAGAAGCAGTGGGATTATGGTTACTGTTTCCCAAGAGCTGAAATGGGCTATGGAGATATTCTGACCACTTGATGTCTTGATCTGGGTCGCCATCTAATGGAGGGATGTGCACTTCCTTAATGTGATGATGATGGTGATCAGATTTTGGAGAGTGATCGAGAAGTCCCCACGAGAAAGAAGATGCTCCAGCTCCTGCACTGGTGGGGACGGCGTCGAAGAATTCGATGCTGCTGCCGCTGCTTCCATTGCTGGTGCTTCCTCCTCCTCCATTGCTGCTGAAAGTACTCGCTTCCCAATTGTGATTGTTGTTGGTCTGATCGGAGGGGAGACTTATCGAAGGCTTTACACGGGACGATGTCGACGAGGAGATTAAGATGGAAGAATTACAGGTTGTTGGAAACTGATGAGTTGTTGGAGCAGTGGTACTGATCATCTGTGACAAATTGTTGGAATTGATCAACTCGTGATCTGATATTGTGGTAATGATTTTGTCTGATGAGGCATTGGGGGAAGAATTGGGTCTGATGAAGTTGCAGAAATTGGCGGCCAAATCGGAGTGGTGAAACGAGAAGTAGCTAGCTAAATGGTCGGAATTGTTGTTGTTGTTGTTGTTAGGCCTGCAATTGGCGACGCTTGAGCTAGTACTTGAGGAGACTTGATCGACTACTACCGGGGCGTAGAACCGGTCTATCGCGATGCTTGCGGTGGGCTGCTGCTGTTGCTGATGCTTTGAATTTACCGCGACTGAGGAAGCGGAGAGATTCAGCTCGTTGGATGCCACAGAATTAGCTCTGTTCTCGTTATTGCTCAGGACACTGTTGGTCATGAGAGAATTGGGCTTGTCTTTGTTGTCGTGATGATTGTTTTCAACCTCCGAGAGGGGCTTGTGGGTGTTGGGGTCTATTCCGTTTTGCCTCAGCTTCTTCTTAATGCAGGAATTCCACAGGTTCTTAATCTCGTTGTCGGTCCTTCCCGGTAACTGAGCAGCAATCTGTGACCATCTGTAATTTGTAAGAGAAGAATTTGATCATCAGTGAAAATCTCAAAATGCCCACAAGAAGAAGAAGTAAAATTCTATACAATTAAACATATCACACACACATATATATATATATGTATGTATGTTACCTATTGCCAAGAACTGCATGAAGCTCAATTATCAAATTCTCTTCCTGCTGAGAAAATGGACCTCTCTTCAAATCAGGCCTCAGGTAATTGATCCACCTTAATCTGCAGCTCTTCCCACATCTCTGAAGACCTGCCAAAATACACACAAAATCATATACGGAAAAAGAGAGACAGAGAACAAAAAAAAAAGTACAAGAAAAAAGAAAAAGAAAAAGAAAAACTGGTTTTAATATATAATAGTACTAGTACAAGTGGTATAGTTAATAGTAGTACAGACCAGCAAGCTTAGGGACAGAACTCCAGCAGCCATGTCCATGTTTTGTGATATAATTGAGAAGCTTCTCGTCTTCCTCGGGAGACCACAAGCCTTTCCTCAGCTTCTGCTTGTAGCAACAAGAGTGCCTTCCCATGTGCGTATAGTAGAAGTAGTACTATTTTTTCTTTTCCAAACTGTGTCCAAAACCAAATAACCTGCAATGCTGGCCTGGCAGACTTTTTTTGGTTACTTTTGTGCGTATGAAAAAAGAAGGTGTGAAATGAGGCAATAAAGAAAAAGTCAGTTTAATGTGAATTGTCAGCAACAGGGGATGTGTTCGATCAGAAGAGAGGAAAAAAGAAAGGAACCGAAGCTATAGCTTAAGGGGCTTTGGGTGTATGCATTTAATTCCTAGGTGATGTGGGATATTGGTGGAATTTTGTGGAGAGAGAAAGAGAGAGAGAGATGAAGAAAGAAAGAGAGAGGGGGGGGGGGGCGCGGGGGGATAGGAGGTTGAGAAAATGAGATTAGCAGCCTGGTGGGGAATCAAATTAATAGGGAGAGAGCCTCAAAGAGAGACGTCACATCCCGAGAGAGAGAGAGAGATGAGAAGGAGAGAGAGGGAGGGGGGTTGATTGCAGACCTTTATTTTTTTTTTGAAATATTTTTGAAATGATAATAATAATATTTTCATTTTATTTGAAGTTGGCTTGCTCTCAATGGCTGATTCAAGTCAGCGTGAGGCCCCATCAAGTGGGCACCTTTCATCATTACTGAACGGTCCTGATTCAGCTCACGCGCCCCACGCGCCGTCAGTTGATAGACAGGATTGTGGTGCAAAATAGCAGCTAATATAGCTCTGATTCATTATTTGACTTGCACATTGTTGCGGTCTCGTCAAGGTTTGAGGATTTTTTTTTTTTTTTTCATTCTGTTTTTATCAAACGCCTCGGAAGCACCTGTGAGTTGTGAGAATTAATTTTTTATTTTTTTTGCCTCATTCTCTGCAGAAAGATATTTGATTGATAATGAAACTCATGGACTTCAAAGTTTCGGCTAAAGTTGTTTTGTTATTAGGTGATGAAAATGAACCAATTGTAGTCCACAGCAGGATTTTCAAAAAGGGCAAAATGACAACTTGGGTTAATATCATTATTATTTTGTATTGAGTTTTAAGCAATACCCCATTCCACCCAAATTCTACCTCAAGATGCCTAGTCCAAAATCAGCCACATGATTTAGAAAATGGGAAAAATTTCATGCATAAAAGTAACACCCATTTCTAGTAAATAAGCGTAATTGTAGCATCCTGCAATAAATTAAGGATAATATTATGCCATTTACATTCTCGTGTTTTTAACCGAGAAAGTATATAAAAATGTTCTATACTCTCATTTGTACTGTCCCTTTTTTTTTTTTGAGCTCCAAATTAATTGACAACTCCTCTGTTAGTTTTTTTTTCCAATTAGCTTTTTGGCTAATTTTCTCCCAAACCATGATTACTTTGAAAAGCTTGGCGGACATTAAGAATTTACACAAACTCTATCCATTTCTACCTACGTCACCTTATTTTCAAATATGATTATAAATTTTTATAGCTCGTTTGGTATTAGTAAATTTTAACTAATTTTTCAGTTAAAAATAATATAAAATTTTTATATATTATGATAAAAGTAAAAAATTACTACAATATAAAGCTTTTATATGCTATAGTGTTTACAGTTTTAACTATTATATTAAACACCCTATTAGATGTTTTCCCTTTTAAATATAAATTAATCTTGTCTCCCCATTTCAACACGAAAATGGTAGGAATGTTTGCCTTGTTAAAACTTTGATTATAAAAGTAAACTGGCACACTCTTCTTGTGCAAATAATACGATAATCACATTAATAATATTTCTAGTGGTCCTTTTTATTTTAGTTGAGAAGACGAATTTGGACTAATCATTACAACTTAATGGTATCTTTTGTAATTTGCAACTTGTAATTAACTTAGATATTGATAGATTCGAACTTTCTCTGCAACTAGATAATTAACGCAATTAATTTCTTTGTCACCAAGTCTGCATCTTTAATTTTAATTTCCAGCAAAAAATAAAAGTCTACATTTTTTGTGGTTATAAACATATATGCATGCACACGAGGATACATATATGCATAAACGCAGGGCCGGAGACACAAAAATTAATTAAAAAATGGGGACGTGATTGAACTAATGAAATAGGTGAAAAATATTTTATAAATCTTAACTTAAAAAAATAGAAAATAATTTATCATCATAAAATCTAGCATGTCGTCACTAAAAAAATTTTTAGCCACAAAACTTTGAAGACAGCTATAGTTAAAATTTTTTTAACGATAACATGCAGGCTTTTAGTCATGAACACTTCGATTCTTGTAGTGAAAAAAGGGTTGTCCTCTCTCGTCAAGAATGACTCCGTCTTATAAACACGTACACACAAATATATATATATATATATATATATGTATGTATGTATACATGTATATATTCCAGCAATATTTATGGGCACACACATACATACGCATATATTTTAATTGACGAAGAACATTATATTCTAGCTACATGAATGAAAATACAATGGACTAACCATGCGTGAAATTGTGCCCCATACATACATATTAGTGTTGCCAATTATTATTTTTTTTTCCGTTATATAATTAGCAACAGATAAATTTCATTAACGTAAAAAAAACGTTGGACTATTCTGTGATTTAAGACTATAATTCCGGAATATTATTATTATTTTTGTCAATGTTATGTCACATTCATCATGACTTTCAATTCCAACATATTGTCACAAGAATTTAAGAGCTAACCTGTTAAATAGCATAACAAAAACAATGATATTATTATTGTTATGAGACTAATTATGTCGGTGTGTTCTTGACAAAATACAGGTACTAATATTCTTCTATAAGCCAATGATATTCATGTGACAACTCGTTCATATCCAAATACTAATATTACTGGTAAACAATTCTAAATGACCTGGATCTATTATTTTCCCTTAATCCTATTCTTTTTTTCTAAGTTGCTATATTTTCATCGTGCAAGAAAAAGCTACAAACAGTCGTCAAGCAAAGATAATTGAGTCCTTGCAACATCTCATGAAGAGACTTCAAACCTAGGAAATTCCAAATAAATTAGGTGACAACTAGCTAGGGTATTATCCTTTGTTATACGCATAACTCAACGCAATCCTACATCTAACTCCAGCAATAGGTGTAGAATTCAATTCCCGACCTGGCTGAAAAAAAAACCTACGATTTTATATCCATTTAGTATCTAATCTATACATATATATATATATATATATATATGCAAACGCATACATTTGAGAATTTTTTTTTGAAAGGATATAAGAAAAATACCTATCAATAAGACAAAATTTTTAATCTTTAAATATTCATTAAGTTTTGTTAAATTACTATACTTTGTTTACAATGATATGAGATCATTTTATTCTACCAAGTGAAAAATAAAACTTGATAATTCGACGGTTCAAAATTGTGTCTCTTGATAAGATATTTATCATACGTTACTATATAAATAGGATTTTTTCCTAAAAAATTCATCTATTTTAGCTAAACCCTAAAGTTCTGATCGGACTTTTTTTTTTTTTTGGCTGGAAAATATCATCAAAAGACTCGTGAAATAATTTTCACACTAGAATCTCCTTTGCCGAGCTGGACAGAAATATTTTATTCGGGTGCATGGAATACACTAATATTTAATAAATTTTTGATGGAATATTTTACACACAAACAGGCATTCAGGCTAAATGGTTATTCCCAAAAATTAATCCGTTTCCTTAAAACACATTAATTCCAAACTTAAAAAAGAAGCTTCATCTAAATATTATATTAACAATAATAAAACTATACACAATATACAATTGAGTCCCAATAATAATAATAATAATAATAATAATTATAACAATCATACCTTTCTGTAATAGCCTGTCTGCTTGTTCTAACATTATGAAGCTTCCCTGACCTTAGCGATGTCTTAATTCAGAAATCCCAATGAAGGACATTAAATATTAAACGAGAAGATGCTTTTGTGATCTCTGGGGCTCCTAAGCTTATCTTATAGTACCACCCATATGAGCTGTTCTATTATATGAAGTCAACTATTCTTACAAATATGTTTTATTCCCTTCCTTCTCTTTTGTTCGATATATTTTAAAAATCTGTCGGCTTTGCTGTCAGTTTTATTTATTTATTTTCTTTTTTGTTCTTTTTTTCCACTCTTCCTTTTATTAGTCAATTGCATATGTTAATTTTTCTTCTTTTTTCTTTTTGCCCTCCTCTAAATAAAAGTCAATTTGTGTGCTCTAATTATTTAACACTAATTCATCATTTTGATTTAATTCTTTTTTTTTTTTTGGGTGGGTTCTCAAAGAATCAGTTAACTTGAATTTGTTCTTATTCCCTTACTCTTTCCCTGCCTGATCAGAGACTGTGGCTTTCCGTGATTTAATAGAGTATTAATCCCTTAATTTATTTTTTTTCCTTTTTCTTTTAATTATATCAATTAGAAATCAAGCCTCCTTAAGCAGCTACAAATGAACATACAATTTGTAAAAAGCTGATCCATTTCTAGGGGATGAATCTCTGTCTTCCAATGATTGAAATTGAACCTTTTAACGGTTGTTTGGCTGAGTGGCGGAAACAAACTCAGTTATAAATAATGTAAAGCTTTTACATGCTATAGTAACAATAAAAAAATTACTACAGTGTAAAACTCTCATGTGCTACAATAAAAGTGGTTCTAACTAACTATTTCCACCATCCTTCTAAACACAAAATCTTTTTCCACGCCAGAGATTGAAGCCTCAAACCTTCCAAGTTATTATTATTATTACCATTATTTTAATAAGATAGTGCTCTCAACTTCTATGTCATTATTGTATTGAACATTTTCACCCGCAAAATAGCCCTTAAACGACAATTAAATTTCAAACATACTTGCCAAACTCTTTTTTTTTTTCCTTTATGTTTTACTAAATTCGCTACAAATTCAGGTAAACATTTATTTTTTATTATTTTTTTTATCTTTTTGAGTCTAGAACAATGGTCTATATTCGAAAAGAGAACAGAAAATTTACAAACAATGTTGACAGTCAAAATGGCCCATGCCGTATGTATAGTGAGAGCACATGTACGTTCAAAATGACAATGATGAATAGCAAATACCTACAGATAAGTTATTTTCCCAGTATCTACTCGAGAAATCTCGCTAGAACGATGGTCTATACTCAGAGAAGAACGGAAAATTTCTGGGTAGTGTTTGTATATGTAGTACAGTGTTACGTACGTTCAAAAATGAGACTGCATATATAGTGCTTATAGTTGAACACCAAGTTAGGCCAAGACTGTACGTACGTTGGGTTCTTTAACACGTTTCACAATTGTAGCCAGACAATGCTTTGGGACAGATCATCCAATCCATATTATCCACTAGGAAACTCTAAATTAGAGGGGTTTTCATTCTTACTAGAGGTGTTTGCCATATTCGTTGATGAAATAACTTAAGCTTAATTACATAGGATAAATGCATTGTACATGCGTATTATTGAAGCAAAATTTCATCTAATACGAGAATCATATTATCGAACTTGTAATTTAGATAGAAAAAACACTTAAATTAAGAGCGTGATATACCCCTTGATGCCCTCCAAATTCGTAATTTTTTTCTTTTGCCTTTTCTTTTTATTTTGTTGATCTGTGTACAATAAAGATCAGGCTAATAAATAGAGCGTTTAGAAATGTAGTTAGAATAACAAGTTAGAACTAAAAAAAATTATAGTACGTAAGAGACAATTAACATTGTAGAAAAGTTTGTTGTAACCACAAAAATACAGCTTTAATGGTATTCTCAAACACTCTAAAAAGGTCACGGTGGAAAATTCAAATTTCCCATTAACATGCTTAACATGTACTAAAAAACACTAGTAACAATTTTGGAATTCCCGTTTCAAAATTAGAATCAAGATTATCTCTAGAGAGTTGATTAATTAAATGAAAAAAACAAGAAAAAAGAAAAGGGGTTTGTGGGGCATATCGAATAAGCATGTGTGATTGAATCTGGGTAGGGCCATGCCCTTATTAATTAGCTGAGCTTATGATTAAGGTCCACCACGTAGTGTTACTGGTCATGACGGAAAATATTATGAGGGACCCTTTTGTTTCTCTGCGATGTTTTGCCGTTGGATTAATGGACTAGGGCGTACGTGAGTCGTTGGATATATGACAGAGTTATGCAGAATCTCCGGCAAATAATAGCTGTCCCCAGAATTTTCCGGTGAGAACCTTTCAGTTACTAGAGGAGTCGGTATTTTAGTTAATGTGGATCATCTAATTTCCTTGAAGCTAATGATTAATTATTCAAGACAATCTCATTTTATGGGGCAAAAAATGTAGTCTATAGTGAATAAGTCCCATTTAAAAATCAATGCATTTGATATTCTTGGAATGGTTCACATATAATCACTTTAATATTTAGATTGTGTTTGGTAAGAGGAAAAAAATATGAAAGAAAAGTATATAACTTAGCTTAGGTGGGAAAAATGGAAGGCCTTTTTTTTTTTTTTTTTTGTTTAATTGTGTTTAGTGTGAATTGCCTTAAATGATGTGGATGCCTGTCCTGTTTCTTTGAAAACGAGTTCTGGTTTAGATACTCTAAAATCCACTTTCAGGTGTTTGTTCCATCAATGAACTTTGTAGCGTTGGGGTCGATGGTACGAGTAAAACTGGATCAGTTCTTTGAGTAAAATTGGGTCATGTTTTTTATACTTTATTGATAGGCGCTTAAATTTCTACTATGGACGAAGAAGATTATAGGGATAAAAAATGATAACAATAATCTCATTTTTTAATTGGGTAAAAAAATAAAACAAAAATCTGTTAATATTGGAAGAGGTTAAAATTTGAGTTCTTTAAAAGGACTTAAAATTTCGACCAAAATTTTTCATTAACTCACTCACCCTCTCTCCTTCCTTCCACTTTTTCTTCCAACCAAGCGAACTCTTAACGTCGAGGTTCTACCTTCTATGTTTCAATTCCCCTGTGCTCTTTTTAGATTTAGGGGAGGGGCGAAAGAAAAGAAACGAAATTATTATTACTTAAATTTATTTATTTATTTACAATATTCCGTACCCCTTTACCATTTCTATTTGGACGTATACGCACCAACATGGTGATCATGGAATAATATGTGATTCATGAAAGCCCACGAAGAGATAAATTTCGTACATGAATTGTGAAAACCATGAAAGAGTACTACCATGTAGGGTTTTTGAATGTAGATTAAGGGCCTAAGTTGATATATATCACACACGCAGATATATCAACATATGCATATATATATATATATGCATATATATATGCATAGACATATTATGTGTGTCTTGAGGCAATAAAGCTTGTCACGAGATGGTACAATGGTAACCCAAAAATGATGAGTCAAAATCACATGAAAAGGGCAGCATATTTAACTAGGGCTATGAATAGGAGGTACTTCCAGACCAACCAATCTAATAACGTCATGAAATTGGTGTCAGGGGCATCGGACCCCTTGCCAAGAAAAACACTTGACAAAGTATAATGTGAGTACTTCATAGATATACATACATATATATATATATATATATATATATATAGCTAGCAGCTAGCTAAAGGAATTCATTTTTCTCAAATGTGATGAACAGTACGGGCCAAAATTTTCACTTGGAGTTTCAACTTTCAAGTTTGTTTAAAGAAGAGTGCTTCAAGAAAGTGACTTTACAAATGTAGCATCCCTTTCTTCTATCTTGGAAAAAGATCACGAGTATTTTTTTTATTTTTTGCTTTGTTTTTATATGGTCATTTTTTAATGTACAATTTACATTGAGTTCTTCACAGAAATCATTCAGTTGGGTATGGTTTTTCAGGACTTGAGGCAAATGATATTCTGGACAAAGAAGCCAATTCTTATCAGAATTATGGATGAGCTTCTCTTTCTCTCTCTTTCTCTCTCTCTCTGTATTGATCCAAGTAAAAGTGCGACTCATCAAGTGGGCAGTGTTGACAACTTTTTAGTACTACTTTTTAACAAATTTTCATCATTTAAAACAATTGTGAATTATGACACATCTTGGGGAGAGATGCAACAAAATTAATGGTCATACTTTGGACGGGGGGGGG